>OY759267.1:20815937-21003437 GCA_963662155.1 Lamellibrachia columna | reverse complement strand
TATTGGCAAAACAAAATTATTTCTATGGTGTTCGTGGTATAGCACATAAGTGGATTGTGAGTTATTTAGAAAATAGATCACAGTTTGATCAGTATAAAATTGTGATTCTGAGGTTCCATTTTAGGACCGACATTATTTATAATGTATATCAATGACATTTTCAGTGCTTCAAAACTGTTTATTTTATGTGCAGAAGACACGAACATGTTCCACTGTAATAATGACATCATTGAACTTATCAGGCAGACACATGCTGAGCTTGATAAGCTCAGAGGTTGGACCACACATCTAGGATATTTTATGATCTCCGCATTCTACAGTTACCAAATATGGTGAAACTATAAACTGCTGAAATTATGTCATTTAACAATGCATTGCTAAACAACATACAAAAACTTTTCGTTTTGTATGACCCTGTCTATATGACCCGACAAAATTGTGTATTTAAACAAAAGTATGCATGCACTAATCTAAATACAATGTGTATATCAATTAACGGTGCAAAGTTATGGAATTCCCTTGACAGCTCATTAATTCATTGCAAGAGTGTTCATCTTTTCAAAAAGAACTATACCGTTCAAGTATTGCACAGCTGTGTGACCAATGAGTAACCCAATTATGGTGAAAAATTTGCAGTAGAATTTTTCGTGTACTATTCTCTTAAAAATACTAATATACTGAGAACTGAATTCTATAATACATGCTTACACTTGTATAATTGTATTATTTAGTGTCACTTATAAGTGATAGGGAAAGCAACATAAGCATTAAGCTTCTTCTTGCCCTTTTTCAACTTGTTCAACTACTGATGTGTAAAATTCAATTGTGTTTGTATGTCTACTATTGATGCTATTGAAATAAACTTGACTATTAGATTATACTATTATTATTATTATATATAATATTTCGTTTTAAAATAATAATAATTACGGTGGGCATGTAAATATTACATGGACCATAAGAAAACTTACTATAGGAGCAGCATGACCTATATAATAGCATATAATAAAATAAATGTGGTTACCAAAAAAGTATAATAATAAATAAACTAAGATAAATGTACACATCAATAAGTTAAGTTAAAAAAAGTGGCTAGGCTAATTAAGCCAATAAGATTAAAATAAATTAATAAACTAAGATAAAACATCAATAAGTTATGGTAAACAAAGTTTTTGTTTCAGCATTGAGCTACACATACGCGGCAGTAAATAAGTGTGTCTTTAAGGCTGACTTAACTGAGTCCAGTGAGGTTTTGCAGGTAACACTGGACGGCAGTGCGTTCCACACTTATATCACTGCTTGGACAAATGCACAGTCACCGGCTCTACTGCGTGATCTCGGGACAACGAGGGGGTCAGAGTCTACAGATCGAAGATGTCTGGCTGGCTTTTAGATACACACGAGCTTCTGCATGTAGAAGTACGTAAGCGCAGCGATCTTGAATGTAATACGCTGCTGAATGGGTAGCCATTGCAGTTGGCGAAGTATAGGCATCGCACTTTCACGACGAGTCTGGCAAGTAACAAGGCGAGCGGCTGCGTTCTGAAGTCGCTGCAATCGGTCAATGGTATTGGCTGGAGTCTCAAACAGCAGAGAGTTGCAGTAGTCCTAATACGTACACAGTCCACGTAAGATACCAGATGCCGGTTTGGGGAAAACAGGTAGAATTTCTGTTTTGGTGTCATTCATGCGAGGATACTTCCACGTCATCCAATTCCCCACGTCATCGATACATCGCTCGATCCGACGCACAGCAGAGAAGATGCATCCAGGTCGAAGTGACAGAACAGTTGCAGATCATCGGCATAGTGGTGATATTTTAAGTCATGGTTGTGAATGATATCACAGATCTGCTGCACGTATAATGAAAATAAGAGTGGTTCCAGCACTGACCCTTGCGACACTCCCGTTATCAAAGTGGTTCCAGCACTGACCCTTGCGACACTCCCGTTATCAAAGTGGTTCCAGCACTGACCCTTGCGACACTCCCGTTATCAAAGTGGTTCCAGCACTGACCCTTGCGACACTCCCGTTATCAAAGTGGTTCCAGCACTGACCCTTGCGACACTCCCGTTATCAAAGTGGTTCCAGCACTGACCCTTGCGACACTCCCGTTATCAAAGTGGTTCATTGTACCACGGACTGGGTTTATCACCCCGCATGACGGTCCGTCGCTCAGGCGCATGCGTATTGATACATGTTCTCGTGGAAGCATTGTAGCTGTTGACAAGTTCCGCTGCACTGGATGTTGACGCCACGGCTGATAATGACGCACAAGTTCACCATATGCTATTGTTGAAAGAACCGTCGTCAAACAAGCAGTAGTTGCATTTCATTATGTGTCGATATCTTAGCTGACCTGTTGGTGTTGATGACGTAGCGCACCAAATGATGATCTTTATGGACATCGGAATAACGTCAACAGAAGTAGTCAAATTGTCGTGTTTTGGAGTTATCACACAGTCCAGTGTAATGCCCGCAGAATTTGTAGGATCTGTGACGTGTTGAATTATATTGCATGGTCGAGTGGCCGGGCCTCTGCTTCAACGTCGTATCTGATGTTAAATTCGCCTACAATGCACGTTGGTGTTACACATATCGACACATATCGGAACAATTGTTCTATTTCCACGTAGAACTCTGCGGTGAGCCTGGGAGTCCTACCTGGGAGTCCTACCGATGATGGCGGGCGGTAGAGCTTGTAAATGTTGAACGATCTCGAAGTGGCACCGATGAACTGGATACGCATCAGTTCAAAAGTCACATAGTTCTGTTTAGGAAGCATCTTGCATGGTAGATTGTTCCTATGGATGACGCCGACACTGCCACTGCGTCCTGCAGCACGAGGAACGTTGATGAACGTCGGCGTCAGTTCGGCGATTATCGGTTTGTCGCTGTTCTTTTTCAACCACGTTTCATGGCTAATATGTCAACGTCGTGGTCTGTCACGAATTCATTGATGGCTAAAGTTTTATTTCTCACAGATCGAGCGTTAAGGACAGCGACTGAGAGATTGTTCTTTGATGTGCTCGTATGACTGTGTGTGGAAACGTGAACTAAGTTGCACGGATCACTATTGCAAGGTGATTTGCACATTGTTCTGCTTATATGTCCTGGAAGTTACATTCACAGGTATCGCTTGACCTGACTAGGCACTCTATTGTCTTTCGTCGTCATCTTTCTATTGCACAGCGATTCGCGCCTGTCATATCGAATGCAGGTTAACATAGGTGCAACGGTGTAATCTTCGTTGATACGAAAAGGTGTGACTGCAGACCGTAGTTACCAAATGTCATAAATGCATTGTATGCAGCTCCAACCAGCAAGCATCCATGCATAGTACGTAGTATCACAAAACGCCTGCACAATTATAACGATGATCATATGTATAGAAAACGCATTAACATAGTAAAATCCAGGAGCATGTAGAGCACACGTTCGTCACCAGTCACGTCACGACAATGAAAAATTCAGCCAAGCAGCTTATGTAGTATCCGTGCAAGTATAGAAATGACAGAGGCATTTGACTTGGCACACGAAATCTCACCTGCTCCTCGGGTGAGACGCGTTTGTGACAAGGCCAGCAACAGCAAAGACAATATGCCCAGCTGTTACTGGCCGTCCCACGTGCAGAGTGTGTAGTATCGGCGGGAGGACAGAACTTCTTACGTGTGCACGCGCCCTCCTGCAGCAAAAACATGTCGTCTGAGTAGTTTTAAAACGGAACTATATCAAAACGTGTTTGTTATTTATTTGTTATAATGAAAAGTGTATAAACACATAAGACAATAATGGAGACGATTAGTATAATCTAAACAGTCCGTAACATGCTTTTGGTGTGAAAAGGTGGAAAACTAAAAAAAACTAGACATATCGGGCTGTTCAACTATATCTACATATTCTCCCGGTCTTAATCGGCGTACAGACGTCGCTACGGGCATGACCCAGGTCATACGACTCAGGATTCTTTTGCCTAGTGTTCTCGCCGTTTCCCCGATTATTTACTATTCACATTCTGGGCACATGTCATATAAAACCTGGCTTTTTTGTTGTTTTGTCTTCTTGGTGTTGGTCGGTGTGAAGTGCACTGTTGTGGTACGCTAGCTAGTATCCCACGTGACACATCCGTATCGTCCGTCCGCTGATGAAGAGCGAGAGACGAGAGGGTCGGTTGAAATAACAGAAGATAGAACCACGGTTTGTTGAGAAGTAAAAATAATTCACATTTCAATGTCTACAATATAGAGATATGGCGATGTTATAGTTGTTATTATTACGTTGCGTTGTATCATGCTCTGGCGTTGTATCATGCTCTTTCATTAATCAGTTCTTTCATCTTCTGTCCGAAGTTCGTGTCGTCTGTAAAGTCGAAGTAGAGGTGATTCAGCACAAGAGGACCCAGCCAGCCGTCGGGTTTGTAGTCAGGCTCAACAATCACTGGAACGATCTCTCGCCTCTTGTTATACGCGTACTCGCCCTCTGGTGACACAGTAAAGAAACGGGAAAATATCGACATTAAAATCTTTCGTATTTGCAAACGGGCTTCCTTTTATTGTACACTAGCCGAGTTGACTGGGACCAAATGGAAGCCACTGCAAGAGCTTATGACTCTTGTGCTTATGACTCTTGTGCTTATGACTCATTGTACTACTCAGTTGTGTTTTGTTTGCGCAGTGCCATGGCGATGACAACTTCGTGCTCTAAAATCATGTACAACTGCCGGTTTCACGAAGTATTCGTGCGTGGGCGTTTGATGTAGATCACGTAACTCGCAACAATTGTAGAAAACACGCGTTGCAAACAATTGTACGCACTATAGTTCCGAGTTACGTAATCTGTGCGTCCAACTTCCACACAGGTTACTTTGTAGTACCCCCACCGCTAGGGAGAATCGGGGAATCGTGAATACGTTTTCATGTACGAACCATCACTATGGGCTCCGGACACACACACACACACACACACACACACACACACACACACACACACACACACGCACGCACGCACGCACGCACGCACGCACGCACGCACGCGCGCACGCGCGCATTATCCTATATGCATGTATTCGTTGTTTTCCAGAAGACGACTGCGAGCAGCCTTGTGTTATTTATTCTTATAAACCTACTAAACGTTTGTGCGACTCGAAGAAGTGCATTTAGTTCGATGAGTGTTGAGGATGAGAAACGGAACAAAGATACGTTGTGAACAGTAAATCAGATAATGTACCTGTTCTGCAGCTCGCACTGTCCTTGTACTTGGTAGACGCAGCAATCAGCACCATGCTGGCTTCCTCAACCGCTGCTGCCATCGCCTCTAGCGTCGAACCGCCTGCCAGAGACCGAGGAAACGTAGCTTAGCAAGCCGGCAAGTGGAATGCCAGCCAGCCTGGTGTTGTGTTGTGTATCCAGTATGTAGTCTTGCGATATTTTCCAGCGTGTTTAATTAGGGTCATTACTAGTATGTTTTTATACAAAACATATCCGTAATAGCTTGTATCATTTAATAATGCTGTTTTTGAAGTAAATTTTTTGTCTAGATAGTCGTTAGATATGGCCAAAGGTCCGCTAATTGCACTACTGGATATAATAAAGACACCAAGTTACATCGCCGAAACTGAATGAATTGCCAAACGTATTATTTAATACAATTTATTTGGACAAATAACCGTACAACCAAGGCGACAATATAATGAAGCATTCAACCATAAGTGATACCCACTCATGTCGTAGACATCCATCCAGACTTTGAATCCAGCCTCTTTCAGTTCGTCTCCGATTCGCCTCATCAGCTGCTTGTTGTCCCACTGGTAGCTCATCATGATTCGCCTCATCAGCTGCTTGTTGTCCCACTGGTAGCTCATCATGTTTCGCCTCATCAGCTGCTTGTTGTCCCACTGGTAGCTCATCATGATTCGCCTCATCAGCTGCTTGTTGTCCCACTGGTAGCTCATCATGATTCACCTCATCAGCTGCTTGTTGTCCCACTGGTAGCTCATCATGATTCGCCTCATCAGCTGCTTGTTGTCCCACTGGTAGCTCATCATGATTCGCCTCATCAGCTGGTTGTTGTCCCACTGGTAGCTCATCATGATTCGCCTCATCAGCTGCTTGTTGTCCCACTGGTAGCTCATAATGATGTGTTTTCTAGCGGCTGTAAAGCGTTGAAAGTACGTTTACTTTACAACATGAATTTAATTTTTTTTAAAGGAACCAATCAAATTTCGCGAAACAGGCTGATGACATTCAACCGGTGAACTGAAGTAACTACCATATGTTGTTTTGAATTAATGTTGTTGTTGTGTCCTAAGTTGTTCGGAAACGATGGGGCCGTTGTCATTGCACCGGGCCGTGCAAGCAGATAATGATCGAAGCATTAAGTTATATGTGATAGGTAATCTTGAACAGACTCAAAGGAAAAACCAACGAAACACTGGTTGATGAATAGACAGGACTTAAGGCCGACTAGAAGCACTACTGAGCAAATATCTAATGTAAAACTAATTATAGAAAAAGACAAGTAATGACACCTGATTCATAAATTCAGTGACTTTAAAATGGCATTTGGCCGTATCTGGCACGAAGGTTTATAGCAATTCACGAGAAACTATAACTTCGACGAAGATGGGGGATACCGGACTGCCCATGGCTACTCCAAACTTCTGCTGGTAAATTTCTCCTTCAAATCTGAAGTATGTCATTTCCAGGACAAATTTCAACAACTCCATGATGTTGTCTACATCTAGGTTTGTTCTCTTCTTTAGTGTCTTATCATTCTCTAGTCTTTTTCTGATGATTTCGCATGCTTCTTTTATCGGAGTTTTCGTGAACAGCGACACAACATCATATGACACAAATGATTCATGACTTCATTCAGCGTCATCGGTACTGATGAAGTCGACGTGCTACCTTGACGAAAGCCTCTACCAGGTAAATTAAACACACCTTGGATACGTAAAATGAAAGTTATCTGATTTGAAAACGAACTATCCTGAAGAATGTTCAGTAATAATACAAAACATCATTATATCTATATCACAATAGTCACTCAGTGACATATCTATAAGTATACTACTTTTGAATGAACCATAGGTAAGTATTATTCTCTTTCCAATAAACTATTAATTATACCTAAATTCCAAAATGTCCAAAACAAAATATTTTTGTTATCATGAATTTGTACAGTTGTTGAAACTAAATGATCAATTGATTAATTGATAATTTCTATTTTGCAAACACTGAAACCTTGTGTCAACAGCTAAGAATTTCTTTCTGCTTCAGTGCAATTTATGCTTGAATAAACCAACATATTTTAGATCAGCATTCTGCCCACTGCTGCAGAGAGCAACAAAAAGGGATAAGATCACTATAATTTGAGAATATTTTCCCAATCTATAAACATACTCAGTCCACTCTCTGGGTCTCCAAACCCGTTCCAGTTGGCGCAGTATCGGGAGGAAGATGACTGGAAGGAGATATCCTTTTTTAGGTTGTCACCATCATAAACAAGCCCTGGAATAGGTGGAGATCTGTCCACTATGATTGGTTTGTTTGTGTGGCCGATCGCACTCAGGTCAACTGAAACATGACATTCACTTAATCAACTCGTAATTATGTCGGCAAACTACAATCTGGTTACAAAAACTTTTGATACTGCAAATATTTACAATAACTGAAAATATATTTCAGACACAAGGAAACCCATATTATAAGGACAGCCAAATCAAATAGCACAACATTGTAGACCATGTCCATAAACTAAAGTGCGTACTGCCTGTATACTTTCAGAATTAGATTAGAGCAAACCATTGTTGGAGACTCGTGTCTTCATCCAGACTGCCACGCCATCAGGAATGTGGTAGTTATGTTGGATGTGGGAGTTTTTGTCCACAGCCGTCCAGCTGAGGACATACGTGTCCATTCTGCTTCGCCCCAGACCCATCTCTGCACTCTTGATGCCAGACACAGGGTCATTGCAGCAATGAAGGATTATACGGCAGACATTATTTTAGTTTTTAACAAGATTTAACAAGATTGCCATCCCAAACAACAAGTTCCAGGTGGCAAGTGGACAAGGAAGCCATTGGCTTATCGAGAGTCCAACAATTTTATCATCTATGTGTAGCCCGCTCTTATCATATATCTGTCAATTCTATTTTAAACATATTCACACTACTAGCATTAACACAATCATTTGGCAGTTTGTACCATTCATGTATCACCCTCTGTGAGAAAGAGTTCTTTCTCATGTCCAACCTACACTGTTCCTTAACTACTGCTGCTTTGTTTCCTCTGGTTCTAATGCCTTCTTTAAGTTTGAAGAACATATTACTATCAACATCCTAATAACCGTTCACTATTTTAAACACTTCTATTTGGTCTCCTCTTAGTTAACAAACTAGGATGAAGCATTATCTCTATGGATCTAAAAAAGGACGGAAATCCTGATTGGCAACTTAGCTTCAACCCTAGTTATGGACCAGTCAGATAAATGATTTCTTACGTGGCATTGAGAAGTCGAGATGGAGTTGGAATGGACAGGTGTGCTAGGGGGTGAAGTGTAAAACACTTTGAACAGAACAAATGACTGGATACAAAGAACATACTTTTCCTGCCTATCTGCCTGCCACCCTCCCTGTCTGCTTCCATCCCCGCCTACATCCCTGTCAGAGTAAATCATATGTAAGGGGCGGTCCTATTCTGTCCACATTGAAGTCACACGTACATTTACTGCAGAACACTGAATGCACACCAACTGATGTGTACTGTTGGTTTTTGGTGTAAATGTTTTGAATACACAGACAGTGGTGGAAATGTGGACGAATAATCTTCGCAAAATAATTGCAGCGTGGCTGAATGCTTTCCAGAGAAGTTGAGATGGTGTTGGAATGAAGAGGTATACCAGAGGGTGAACTGGTAAGCACGTTGAACAATCCCAAGGACTGGATAGCGTGATGTATAATAACGTACCTTTACTTGAGGTCTTCTTACAGGTGCTGCTGTAGCCAGAAACAATTTTGATGGACCGAGAGTAAACAATATCAAGGGTCACTTTAATCGAATCGCTGTTGCCTATCCCCACTTTGTGTGTTTGCACAGGTAGGTGCCATAATGTCGAATTTCTGCGAATTGCTAGTATATGAACTATTTTCCTGGATATGGTTATGTATATGTTAGAGTGTATATAGACGGATGGCATAAACAAGTTATGCAATAATAGTATCCAAGTGTGGTGTGGGAGCCCACATTGGAAGTTCATTGCTAGGCGTGGGGCATGATTATGCAATAATTGTACCCACGATGTTTTCGCTTTTGGCGTGGTACATTGTACTAAAAGGGGTATCAACGTAATGGGACCGTCCACGACACGTTCGACATCACTGCGGTTGAACGTATTCAGCTGGCGGTGAGATCATGCGACCGACGGCTACATCAGTTATCGTTCTATTCAACGCAGCAGAATGACGCGAAGGGTATTGTTGACTTTGTGCGTCGTAAGGCACGCTTCTGTGACTATTTTGTTTTTCGGAATATTGTATTATAAGTGTGAAAAACGCCTTTCTGCTTCTGACGAATTTGTTAACACTGATGTCTGTGGTACGGTCTTGAAGTTGTAATAAATCAGTATTGGTGCTGAATGGTAATGGCTTTTGTTTTGGTAACTTGCTTCAACGCAGCAGTACTGTACGTCCAGCCGACCGTTCAACTGTCTTCCCCGTGTGCGACATCAGAGCGTCCGCGTCAGCCGTCGTCACGAAACGTCGCCGTCTCCACGATCTATTGACATCTGGCGTACTATCGTCCAGTCGACAACAACCTCGACATCACTGCGGTCGAACGTATTCAGCTGGCGGTGAGATCATGCGACCGACGGCAACATCAGTTATCGTTCTATTCAACGCAGCAGAATGACGCGAAGGGTATTGTTGACTTTGTTCGTCGTAAGGCACGCTTCTGTGACTATTTTGTTTTTCGGAATATTGTATTATAAGTGTGAAAAACGCCTTTCTGCTTCTGACGAATTCATTAACACTGATCTCTGTGGTACGGTCTTGAAGTTCTAATAAATCAGTATTAGTGCTGAATGGTAATGGCTTTTGTTTTGGTAACTTGCTTGATTTTTTTCGATGTTGTTATTAATCCTTTCCCTGGGCATCCTTCTTGTCAAGGGTTATATTTATTTTTATATGCGTGCTGTAGTCAAGAAGAGTACGTCATTTATATATGAGTACAACAATCTGGTAAAATGGATATCGCTCAAACGGAGATACATATATTTGGTTGATTCTGTAATTTTCCTCAGCAGAATACCAAAGTGTGTGTTTGTGATCTGTTTCATTGAAGCAGTTCTATTTAACTTGTGTGTTTGTGTGATACAGGATGAAGAACTCTGCACGCTGCCATCTCTTGTGGTGTCTGACGGAGGTGATAGGTCAATGCCAAGGTGCTCAACGCTGTCCAGGAGAACTGTAACATGATAACAGTGATGGCGGCCTCGTCATGCGTGAGATAAGTCAGTTAGTCACACAACACCATGTTTGAAGAGGGATGCTAAAAGTTGGCAAACTTTGTATTGAAATGTTGTTTCTCATAAGCACTTTATACACTATTTATGAAAATGTTGACCACATCATTGAATTTATTAAATATAACTATTTACCAAGCTAATGGTGCTCTTCCTTCTTGTTCACCGCTTTATAGGGGTGAGGGTCAGGTGAAACATTCATCCTTCTTTTGTCCAACTTCTTTGTTCTTTTTATTCGACGAACCAAGTTGTTCTCACAAACTTGCAGCTGCAATTGTTGTTGTTATGTTAACGCCACTGTCTCCAGACCATAGAGGCATGCCGGTGCAACACGCTCACTCAGGACTTTCCCTTTCAGCATTTTCAAAACGTTTCTCTCCAACATGACTCCCTCTACGTTTCTCCAAGCATTCGCTCCCGCTTGTATACGACGTCTCACTTCTACCTCTCAATGCCCATCCTCCGTAACCTTTCATCTAAGGTACACAAAGCCATCCACTTGCTTGATCTCCTTACCTTCCAAACTGATGGTCAGCTCCTCTCTCTGGTGTCCAACCCACGTCCGTGCTTCTTGAACGCCCCCTTCCATTCCTCCAACACTTCCTGTAGTTCTTGTTTGTTCTCTGCTATTTTGGCCAAATCGTCTGCATACACCATCTTCCTGAGAAGGTCCACAAATCCCATTGCCATTCTCCCTTGCATCTCCAACCTCTTCTCTACCAGCTGTCTTAATGCAAACATCCAATCAGTCTTTCCTTTTCCCTTTCTGAATCCCTGTTGTTCTTCCCCGAATTCTTGTTCTACTCTCTTTCTGATCCTCCCATCCAGGGTCCTCTCTAGCAGCTTTATGATGTGACTTAGAAATGCGATGCCTCTGTATTTACCAGGTCTTGCGCATCTCCCTTCTTCTGCAATATTGGGATAATTAACCCTGTTCACTAATCGTCTGGTACTTTACATTTCCTCATACATGTATTCACTGCAGACAGACCAACATACACTTCTTTATAGGTTAGATAGAGAACACAGAAAATGTAGTTTTCAATGTCTGCATACACATATTGAAAACTAAAGCTGATTGAGTGCTATTGTTTCTGCATCCTACCTACACTAATGCAGAAGTTCATGCTGAGTATGAAGGAGAGAGACCATAGAGGGGACAGTATCACACCCCTCAGTGTCTATATCACCCCCAAAACAGTCTCCCTGCTTGCTACATTTGACTAGAATGTTTAAACCAAAAGTTATAAATACTGACTAAGTCATAGAAACTACACTTAAGACGTCTCATTTAGATGTGTTGATTATACTTGTTACGCTAATGTGCAAGTTGCTCCTGTGAAGCAGAGCAGTTTAGGCATTGTACATTGCTTGACTGTTTTCAGCCCTGAGTGGGAATTGGATTGAGATAGCCTACTGGACAATTTCGGGAGTTGTGCAGCACCAAGAGTCAATAAGACAGGGCCCACAGGTCTTCCACACGTTCACCGTACACGTCAGTCCCATCACCAAGGTGATGTTGTCAGCGAAGCATCTCATCTCTGGCAGGTCCAATTCCCAGGTATATTTCTTGGGAAAATATTCAAATATACCTGGAAAAGCTTTGTTTCGTGATGGTGACCATGTCACGTTTATGGCATAATTTTCAGTGGGCCATCAATCACATATACTATTATATGACATCCACAGTTATATAAAATATACAAGTAAAAGCTTGGTTTTCTTTTCAAGTAATCCAAATTGAAGCATTGATTATGATCATATCAGCTTTCTTTTGATACGATGCGGCTTATCAGTAACAGGTGTTTGAATAAAGGAAAGTTAATCACTGTAGCTCACTGCTGTGTTTGCAGTGTGCTCTGAGTACAACCATGTACATACGTGGAACGTGACCTGATTCCTTGCCATTATCAGCACACAGCCCGGCTCAGTGGCCTTTTGGCATCATTCAAGGTTATCTCCATAGAGAGGGTGGAACCACACCTTCAGTATATCCACAGTAACAACTTTGGTAAGTCACATTGACAGCATCAAGAATTACAAGAAATAGATATTTCAGTAAATTAGAATATATTAGGTTACGTAATAAAAAAAAATTATTTTGCCTTTACCTTCCACTGTGCTGCGCTAGAAAGTGATGTCCGTGTCAAAATGTGGATAACTATAGTTGTTATTCCTGCTGTTTTATTGGAAAACTGGGAACCCCTTTTTTCTGAGACAGGACCCGCCCGTTATGTGAAGACGAATGCTTTTATATAGGAAAAGAAATCAAATTCACATTCGAGGAGCCACCTTAACATTTTTATTTAATCAAGTTACTGGGCCAGCAAATTGCATTTTTTACTGATGTGATAATAACTTACTATCAACTAACCGTAATTCAATTATAGGCTTTCATATTCAAACACAGCCGCAATCAACCTCGGAAAGTGGACAATTTGCAGACATTCTGTGTGTAATGCAGTAGCAGAATAATATCCAGGATATACTTATGAAGAGATACATAAACAGTATTTCTGGAATATTGTCCGTGGAGTTAATGATGAGATATTGTCCAGATAATATTGGTAGGGATACAATCAGGAGGGTCAGCGAACATACCATGACTCGTGCAACTCTTTTGCGCACCGCCGCATTCGGGGAATTGTTTTTGGAATTACATGCATCCTGCTTATATTGAGTACGATAACTTATTAGTCTTTTCTCAATTGTATCACCTGTAAACAAAGGAAAGAGGCATTTGTTGTAATTTTACAATGACACTAAACATTCAAACACTACCACACCCAGTCACTCTGCAAATATGCGCATGGAATAATTTTATAATATTTCATCAATTTATGAATGGGAAGGTATATTTTATTTGCAAACTCCATTTTTACTTGACAACTATTATAGCCTGTGTATTATAATAATGTTTGCATATGTGTTTGTATGTATTATTATTCAGGCAAAGTTTCGACCACTTTTATATGGAAGAACCAATGTGTTACATAACTCCGTATGTTATGCATGGTTGGGCAACCTAAACTGACTTTACCATGAACTGTCAGCGCGATCAGGGCGAAATGCCCCAGGTATATGGGTGGCTGTCTTGCCCCAGAGTGCACCAATATGGCTTTTTGGGGTATGCTTCCTACTGCAAATGTTCATCCTCCCATGGTCGTCGGCATACTGCTTCGAATGTTCATCCTATCATTCCACCATGATTCAACATATGTGTTGCTCATTTACATGTTGGTATTGTTCTTACGTAATATAGCTATCTGTAATATAGATGTAATGTTTGGTCGAGTTAGAATTATATATTTTTGAAATGCAACCATTGGTTGATTCAGACAGAAAAGGAAGCATTTAACTAGACCGTTTTTCTTACATCTATGCGTAACAAGATATTTGTAAATTTTGTTTTTTAACATATTCACATGGCCTGCATTAACAGAAACTGTAGATAATCTGTCCCATTCATTTATTGGCCTTAGGGAGGATGAAATGACAACTTCTGTGTATATTACTCCAGACACAAGGGGAAAATTAATGAATTCGGTTTTGCTATAATTGATGAAACCATGCCAAAGACATATCACGTTCCATCTATTCGTATTTTAGCGCCTTTGTTTTTAAAGACCTCTATCCAGATATACAGATTATTGGAGGTTTCATGTAAAGTCTCTCAATTCCGCTGAGCCTCAAAAATTGTATGGTAATTAGACTGAATTAATATTACACAATTAATTGTTTCAGTACTATGAGGGAAAGTGAATTTTGGCAAAAGTGTACCCTGTACGTGAAAACGCCCACATACAAATGTATTTATTATTACGTTAACTTTAAATAATGTCAAAATTATAACTTATGTTTGTTTGTTTGTGCAGTCAGAGTTCCAACAAAATGAAGGCATTGCCACATGGATCCTCCTGGAAGTGTTTAAGGACAATCAGTGCGGACAGTACTGGTGACACAGCAAATGATAAAGACTGAATTTATACCATTCAGTGAACCATGCAGACTTGAGCGGATCCAGACACTGGGTAGTGGGTCCAAGCAGTGTATAGAAAGAGACCATTTCGTTGCTGAGGCTATCTGCCGCATTTGATACCATTGGTCAAAGGACGACTTATTAAAAGCATGTCAATGTGGTGTGGCATAACTGGCACAGAGCTGGTTCTCATCATATTTAACTGATAGATACAAAATAATGAAGATAGCGGATTGTTTCTCAGCTGCGCTCCCTACTTCACGTACTGTTCCTCAGGGTGTTTCACTCTCTACGCTACTCTACTTGGCTCAGTTATCCAAAGTCACAACTTGGATCACCAAGTGTATGCAAATAAATCACAGACCTATTCTATTTTGTCTACACGAGATACAAATCACTTCCAAAACTAGCTCAGGGATCGTCTCCACAAAATCTTCCATTGGATGACAGAGACCACATTAAAGTTAAATGCAAGTAAATCCGAGTTTGTTATTATTGGTAGGGTAAATGTTGCATGTCTATTTGAATCGATTAGGTGTGCACAATATGTTGCAAGACGTTTCCTTATGTGTCAGTCTTTAGATTGCATGTAGAGAAGCACAGTAAAATCAAAACCTGTGGAAAGCATTAGCTTAACAGTGTGACCTGTCTGTTCTTCAAAGAGAAAAAATTTGCATATGTGCAGGAGTGCCATAAACACTATCATTATATAGCCTTTTTGTTTTGGGAGAGACGTAGAGTGATATAATGAAAGCATTGAGTTACTAAAATGCAAGGAAGGACATCAACTTAATAATTTACATGTAAATGATTAAGGATTGACAGACGTTTGGTACGATGACAATAAAACTGATGCCGATTGATCAACTAATGCGAATCGAGAATAATAAACTGAATCTGAATATGTAATGATCGATATTCTTTTGTTTAAAAAATAAGAGACCAATGACGTGAGTGACACTTAGCCATTATCAGCCATTTGGTTGCACCTCCTATCGGTCGGTGGAGAGACCAATCCACAGTCACCGAATCTCTTATAGTTGCATTCGAGCAGCTCTCAGGGGAGAGATTTATCGGCCCCCAGACCAATTGTAGTTCTCCACCCAAACTACTGACAATCCCTATGTGTTGAGCTAGCAACCTCTTATGACAACACGTCTACCCGTTTATATAGTAGGTACACCCTTTTTAGGTGAATTTATGGTGTGAACTCTTGAAACATGTTCACTTTACATTTATCTGACATAACATTTACTAATTAAACAATTTAGTTAATTAGAATGTTTTTTAAATAGCATAGTTCATGTTGTAATGGAGCAAAGTGTATAACATGCATAAATAATATTACTAGTCTATGTTATTGGTATTCATTTATGCAGATTTATTGGTGGAAATTATGCGCATGCGCCGGAAGTGATCACTCTAAGATGGCGTCTACTACAGCGTCGGTCGAGTATCAATAAACCTACACAACCCTGCCTAAGGAATACAACACACTCCAAGTGGAAAAGGTTTATTATATGGCCAATAGTATCATCGAACAGTTGTGTTAACTGGTATGTCTGTTTATTATCTATGCATCTAGCAGTTCCCACTGCCGTTACTTTGTCAGTCAAAACGCTTAGAAAGTGTCTCGTCTCCCTGCCAGCAACAGACTAGCCACATTTGCATGCAGCTCATATACAGTCATGAGCTGCATCAGAAGCAGAAAAAGATAGTTGTCACTAGCAATTAATCTGTCCCTATACAATAATCACAACTCCATATGAAATGTACAATCGTATGTAGAATGCCAGCAGAAAGGTTCGTAGAGCCATCCTCGAAATATGTATTCAAATTAACACCATATCAAATATGTGTACTGTGTAGTATAGATATTATTTATCTACAAAACCAAATGACGTTTATACATAAACCATCCGCATTCTTTTAGGTCACAAATTCGTTGTTTATAATGCACTTTTGTTTTCATAGTAGCTGTATCGAAGCATTTCTTTGTTCACCCATTTCGTCCGACTGGCTGTCAACGCAATGCACTTCTACCTATTTAGCTGCTATCAGCTTTTACAGACAACACCACAGGAAGCACGCAGTGTGTGCTATGGACATACAACGTATGTTGATACAGATATCATGCAAGTCAACACGGATATAGCACACGAAATGCTGTCTTGCACACTCCTCCATATATCTTCAATTGGTCGTTCTTCAGTCATGATAGGCCCCACACAGTATGCCATTTGTCGCTTCATTAGCAGAAGCACCAACTTCGCATGGATTGTTATATACTACACGCTAAAAGCAAGAATTCCCTGCATGCTGGCTGGTGGACAGGAATTAACACCTTTTGTCTGTGCTGGCGGAGGTAATCAACGAACCCCGACAGGCATTGTCCATGCGCATGGACGGCGTTGTCCTGTTTGCATCAGATAATCTTTAGCAGCACCACGCCTTGACACTTGTCAACGCCGTGAATGACGTTGTAATCCTCACTTAGAAGCGCAATTTCTATATCGCAATTATTCTGGTATCCTAATTGTATCGACACATGCGTGTTGTTCTATTGAGGATACGTAATCGTTCTGTTTATAGCAAAAAAAAATTTCAACACTTTTACACACAAAAATAATAGTACGCATCAGTTAGTGTGCGTTCCGTGTTCTGCTGTAAATGTGACTTCAACGTGGGCAGAAAAGGACAGCCCCTTACACTGGACTCCCAAGCACGCACACACGCATGGATGAGGGAGGGAGGGAGGGAGGGAGGGAGGGAGGCGGGGATGGAAGCAGACAGGTGGAAAGCGGGAAGGCAGGCAAACAGACAGGAACAATGCTTTCGTGGTATCCAGTCCTTGGGATTGCTCAAAGTGTTTTACATTTCAACCCATGGCAGAAATGTTCGTTCAAAATCCACCTCAACTTCTCTGGAAAGCAATTATTCTGGTATCCTAATTGTAACGACACATGCATATTTTTATGTCGAGAATACGTAATCATTCTGTTTAAAGCAATTTTTTTTTATTTATCAAATGCACAATCAATTGTACGTAATTCTTTGAATAATTATTGTTATTAGATTCACTTTCACATACCATTAAAAAAGTTCTCTGAAGTGAGCAGTACCTTCAGCAGATTATGAAATTGTTGTCTGACCTGTGAATCCACTTTCACACCGTGCTCCTTAAAAAGTGCTCTGTATGTCAAATGTTCAATGCCTGAGCTGTTGTTTATGCAACATGGAAATACCAACTGGTCTGTACGATTATGGCTTCAGAGATTACCTATTCATTGAAACAAATTAAACAATGCAGTCAAATGACTCCCTTGTGTTGTGTTTGCACTGTTGGTGTGGGTTCGCGTGGCAGCTCATTTGGGGAGTAAACAGCAGCAGTAGTATTGACAGATGTGACAATGATGACAGTGGCAATGCCCAAATGACAATAACAACAGTGGCAATGACAGTTGTCTGTGGTTTATACTGCTATATTTGATGTGTGCCTCACAACGCGTCTGGCTAGATGGTTGTCAACCGACTCGGTGAGAATGTCTGCTTATTTTCTTCAGCTGAAGCAACCCGGGTTCAAACCCTCTTGCTGCCGTATCAAAGCTTTGGCAATTTTTCCCCACATTACCACAGTTCACTCATCTATAAATGAGTACACAACTAGAGACAGTGGTGGAAATGTGGACGAATAATCTTCGATAAATAATGGCAGCGTGGCTGAATGCTTTCCAGAGAAGTTGAGATGGTGTTGGAATAAACAGGGTCACTTCAATTGGATCGCTGTTGCCTATCCCCACTTTGTGTGTTTGCATAGGTAGGTGGTATAATAATGTGGAATTTCTGCAAATTGCTATTATATGAACTATTTTCCTGGATATGGTTATGTGTACATTAGAGTGCATATAGACGGATGGCATGAACAAGTTATACAATAATAGTATCCAAGTGTGGTGTGGGAGCCCACATTGGAAGTTTATTGTTAGGCGTGGGGCATGATTATGTAATAATTGTACCCATGATGTTTTCGTTTTTGGCGTGGTACATTATATTAAAAGGGGTATCAATGTAATGGGACCGACCACGACACGTTCGATATCACTGCGGTCGAACGTATTCAGCTGGCGGTGAGATCATGCGACAGACGGCCACATCAGTTATCGTTCTATTCAACGCAGCAGTACTGTACGTCCAGCCGACCGTTCAACCGTCTTCCCCGTGTGCGACATCAGAGCGTCCGCGTCAACCGTCGTCACGAAACGTCGCCGTCTCCACGATCTATTGACATCTGGCGTACTATCGTCCAGCCGACAACAACCTCGACATCACTGCGGTCGAACGTATTCAGCTGGCGGTGAGATCATGCGACCGACGGCCACATCAGTTTAACAAGATTTAACAAGATTTGCCATCCAAGCCAAAGGCCCAGATGGCAAGTGGACAAGGAAGCCATTGGCTTATCGAGAGTCCAACAATGTTCATCTACTTATAGCCTGCCCTCCTGAGATATGTGTCAACCTTGTTTTTAAACATATTCACGCTGCTAGCAGTTACACAATCTGTTGACAATTTGTTCCATTCATTTATTGTCCTCTGTGAGAACGAGTGCTTCCTGATGTCCAATCTACATTGATCCTTTACTAATTTTACCTCATGTCCTCTAGTTCTGCTATCCTTCTTGAGTGAGAAAAACATATTTCTATCAATATTTTCATACCCATTCAATATCTTAAAAACTTCAATCTGATCTCCTCTTAACCTCCTTGTCTCTAGAGTTGTTAAACCACATTCTTTCAGGCGTTCTTCATAACTAAGGTCTCTCAGTTCTGGAATCATTTTAGTTGCTCTCCTTTGTATGCGTTCAAGTGTATCTATATCCTTCTTACGATATGGTCTCCATGCTTGTATACAGTATTCTAAATGAGGTCTAACTATTGCTTTATAAAGAGGTATAATTAACTTTTTTCCCTTGTATGTTATGTTTCTTCTAATCAATCCAAGAATTTGATTACCCTTTGAAGCTGCAATACCACACTGCTCTGAAACTTTCATATCAGCGCTTATTGTAACTCCTAAGTCCTTTTCTTTTACAGTAGTACCCAGAACAGTATCTCCCATTCTATAGTTTACATTCAAGTTCCTATGTCCTGTATGTAGGCATTTACATTTCCCAAAATTGAACAACATCTGCCATTTCTCAGACCATTTCACTAATCTGTCTAGATCGTTTTGTAAATGTTGTTTATCACCATCAGTATTAACCTTTCTAAACAGTTTTGTGTCATCCGCAAATTTCAGTACATTACTTGTTATACTGTCGTCCAAGTCATTGATATAAATTAAGAATAATATAGGTCCTAATACTGATCCTTGAGGTACCCCACTCAAAACCGATTTCCAATTTGAAACTTCTCCATCTACTACAACTCGTTGTCTTCTGTCAGTCAGCCATTGTTCTATCCAGTCAGTTATGCTATCCCCGATACCATGGGCTTTTAATTTAAGTAGTAATCTTTGATGTGGCACTTTGTCAAAAGCTTTCTGAAAATCTAAGTAGATAATATCTACTGGCGATCCCACGTCTATCCACTTAGTGATTTCTTCCAAAAAACATAACATATTTGTTAAGCATGACCTCGCTTTAAGGAATCCATGTTGAGATGAATTTAATAATTTATGCTTAACGAGGAAGTCCACCATATGGTCTTTAATTAACCTTTCTAATAATTTACAAATCACTGACGTTAAACTCACTGGTCTGTAATTCTCTGACTTATTTCTCGAACCCTTTTTAAATAATGGTATGATGTTTGCTTCTTTCCATTCAAACGGAACAACTCCCTCTTTTAATGACAAGTTGAATACTCTTGCAAGTGGTATACTGATTTGTTCTACTGTTTCCATTAGTAATTTTGGAGGAATCCCATCCACTCCCGGTGATTTGTTATCCTTTATTGCCTTTATTTTCTTAGCTACCAATTCTGGAGTTACAACTAACGGACCTAAATAGTCAGATTTAGCCCCCTGAAATTTAGCATCAGCAACTGGTAATGAACTAATATCTTCTTTGGTAAACACTGAACTGAAGTAACCATTTAGGTCTTCCGCCATTAAAAACCCCTGTGATATTATATTTCCAGCACTGTCTTCTAGAGGTCCAACCTTGTCTTGTACGTTTTGTTTACTCCTGACATATGCATAAAAACTCTTGCTGTCATTTTTTATGTTACATGCTAGTTTTTGCTCATAGCTTCTTTTAGATTGTCTGATTTCAGTTGTAGCTGCATTAAGTGCCTCTTTGTATTTTGCATAGTCTTCGTCCTTTCTGGTACGCCTATAAACCCTCCACATAGTTTGTTTTAGCATTATTTTTCTAATAGCCTCTTTTGACAAGTGTTTCTTTCTACACCGTTTTCCTTGTTTTTGGAAGGGAACAAATTTATCGATGATACTCTCAATTTCATATTTTAGAATATTCCAACATTCAATTGCGGTCTTATTCATCAGCATGTTATTCCAATCTAGCTTTGCTAAGTATTTTCTCATATCTTTGTAGTTACCTTTGTGGAAGTTTCTCTTGTACGTTTTCTTATTTTTACTTTCTGATTTTACATTGATGTCAAAATGTATTTGATTATGGTCACTATTACCCAATGGTTCAAATATTTTTACATTGTCCACTAATTCTTTTTGTGATGACAAAACTATATCTAATACATTTTCTCCCCTGGTTGGTTCTAGTACGTGCTGAGTAAGAAAGCTATCCTGGATTAAAAATAGAAATTGTTGGTCCTCAATCCCTGTGCTCTCTAGAGAATTCCATTGTATGTGTCCATGGTTAAAATCTCCCATTATGATACATTCCCCTTTACTAACTTCCTTTATAGCGTTTTTTATTTTTGTGTTGTCCTCTTCGTTTATGTTTGGACTTCGGTAAACTAATCCAATAGTTAATTTTGAATTTCCTGAAACAATTTTGCACCAAACAGCTTCATCGCAATCTGCTTCCCTTTCTAGTTTTATTTCATAAGCCTGAATAGATTCTTTAACATATAAAATAACTCCCCCGCCCCTTCTTCCTATTCGATCTTTCCTAAACATTACATATCCTGTCAGTCCTAATTCAGCATCTGTTATATCTATGTTGGCCCATGATTCAGTTATACCAATTATGTGAGGGTCAATATCTTCTACCATAATGTTTAATTCGTTTTTCTTATTTACTATGCTCCTTGCATTTAAACATACGCATCTATAACCTTTTTCAGTGATGTTTTTCGGATGATTTGATATTGGTTTATCTGTGCTAGTGGCCTCTTGTTCTGCTTGAGACACCTCTAGGTAACCCCCCTGCACTTCTAGTTTAAAGAATGTTTACTTCCAAAAATATTTGTCATTGTACCCAAGTCACTATCTACTGCTGCTGAAAGTTTGTCCGCGAATACTGCCGCCCCCTTTCCACTTAAATGAAGCCCATCCTTCATGTACATATCAGCCCTCCCAACAAAACTTCCCCATAAATCCACAAATCCAACTTCCTCTTCCATACATAACTTCTGGACTAACATGTTAATTGCCATCCCCCGACAATTTCGATATTTGTGACCCCTCCTGCCCATTACAGGTAAAATCCCTGACAGTATTACCTGCTCAACCCGCGTCTGTTTTAGTGTTCTGACCAACTGCCTATATTTCCTAACTATGGCAGTTGTACCCTCCCTCTCTACGTTATTTGTCCCTACGTGTACTAAAACAGATCCACCCTTTCCCGAGCCTACGATGTTTTTTACCCTCTGAGTTATCGCCTCTATTTTGGCTCCAGGCAAGCAGACCACCACATCATCTCCCTTGTTTAAGACTCTGTCGGTCTTCCTAACTATCGAATCCCCCACAAACACCCTCGCTCTCTTCCTCACCCCCTCTATCACTGCTGCAGAATAACTCTTCCGTTCGATCCCCTCCATCACATTCTGTCCTGACCCCTTCCCTCCTGTCTCCTTCGCTCCTGTCTCCCCCACTTCCCACTCCTTTGCTCTTGTCTCTCCCACTTCCCTCTCCTTCACTCCGGTTGCTTTCCCTCCCGTCTCCCCCACTTCCCTCTCCTTTACTCCGGTTGTTTTCCCTCCCGTCTCCCCCACTCCCTTCTCCTTCCCTCCTGTCTCCCCCACTCCCTTCTCCTTCCCTCCTGTCTCCCCCACTCCCTTCTCCTTCCCTCCTGTCTCCCCTACTCCCCTCTCCTTCCCTCCCGTTCCTTTCTTTCCCGTCTCCTTACGTCCTGTCTCCCTACGACCTGTCACCTTCCCTCCCCTCAGCTTCCTCCCAGGCTGCGGTGAGCTCTCCCTAGCATCTCTTGTGTCTTTCCCCACTTTATCATCTACTGTTCCCCCACCGGAACTACTGGCACAACCACCCTGTTCCCTTCCCACCATTGCCACAACGAGCAGCCTCAGCTCTTCCAACTCCACCTCTAGTTTCTTCATCTTCGTACATCCCCTACACTCAAAACTAAAACTATCTGCCTGGACCTCAGCCCAGGACTTCTCGCACCCAGACTTAACAAAGTCCACCCAGTTGCTGCAACTGCCACAAATTAAATGCCTTGTGGCCTTTAACTGCCGTTTGCACGGCGCCATCATACAATTTAATTTTAATTAGTTTGCTACGTTAGCCTTGAATAAGGCTGTTTTTGTGATCAAAAGAACACTTTAGTCTAATATACTTGCTAACCGTGTCTTCTATTAACCTCGCATGAGAAACAAAAAACCTGCCACCTAGCGAATACGGAGAACACTGTGTAACAAAACAACGAAGTCAGTGTGTACTAATTTACGCTAAAATCCTGCTGTTAATTCCTTTTTACCGAAAACGTTTACTACCACTATGTCAGATATTACCTTATGTATGTAATTTAAGTAAATAGATCACTGTATCTTATATATATATATTAGCCAATGTAAACTATTCACTATGCTATCTCAATTTTCGAATAGTAAACAACCTTATTATCGCTCGCTGAATTCCCCGACAGAATCCGAAACTAACTTACTCTAAAATACTCCCTCTGACTAATAATTAACAAAACCTGTTTCCTAATATATGTCTACAATACGTTTGTGTATAATATATATTCAATAGTAATACTTATTCTATTTGATATACCGCGTTTTTCTGTAAATTATCTACACCAAATTCAAGTCGCTGCACCAAGTCCAAGTAGCCGGAAATATGTTATCGTTCTATTCAACGCAGCAGAATGACGCGAACGGTATTGTTGACTTTGTTCGTCGTAAGGCACGCTTATGTGACTATTTTGTTTTTCGGAATATTGTATTATAAGTGTGGAAAACGCCTTTCTGCTTTTGACGAATTTGTTAACACTGATGTCTGTGGTACGGTCTTGAAGTTGTAATAAATCAGTATTGGTGCTGAATGGTAATGGCTTTTGTTTTGGTAGCTTGCTTGATTTTTTTCGATGTTGTTATTAATCCTTTCCCTGTGCATCCTTATTGTCAAGGGTTATATTTATTTAGTCAAGAAGAGTACGTCATTTTTATATCAGTACAACAATCTGGTAAAATGGATATCGCTCAAACGGAGATACATATAATTGGTTGATTCTGTAATTTTCCTCAGCAGAATACCAAAGTGTGTGTTTGTGATCTGTGTCATTGAAGCAGTTCTATTTAACTTGTGTGTTTGTGTGATACAGGATGAAGAACTCTGCACGCTGGCATCTCTTATGGTCTGACGGAGGTGATAGGTCAGGTGGTCCTCAATGCCAATGTGCTCAACGCTGTCCAGGAGAACTGTAACATGTTGGTGGCCGCCGCCTTCCACTCCATCATCCCGTTGTGGAACGTCATGATCAGCAATGATGGCGGCCTCGTCACACGTGAGATAGGTCAGTCAGTGAGATAGGTATGTCAGGAGAAAAGGGCTTTGAGGAGAATCCTGTCACTGTCATGGGCACCAGGTGTCTAAATGCTACACCATAGTCACACAACACCATGTTTGTAGAGGGATGCTAAAAGTTGGCAAACTTTGTATTGAAATGATGTTTCTCATAAGCATTTTATACACTATTTATGAAAATGTTGACCACATCATTGAATTTATTAAATATAACTATTTACCAAGTTAATGGTGCTCTTCCTTCTTGTTCACCGCTTTATAGGGTTGAGGGTCAGGTGAAACATTCATGCTTCTTTTGTCCAACCTCTTTGTTCTTTTAATTCGACGAACCAAGTTGTTCTCACAAACTTGCAGCTGCAATTGTTGATGTTATGTCAACGCCACTCTCTACAGACCATAGAGGCATGCCGGTGCAACACGCTCAGTCAGGACTTTCCCTTTCAGCATTTTCAAAACGTTTCTCTCCAACATGACTCCCTCTACGTTTCTCCAAGCATTCGCTCCCGCTTGTATACGACGTCTTTATTCTACCTCTGAATTTCCGGCTACGTGGACTTGGTGCAGCGACTTGAATTTGGTGTAGATCATTTACAGAAAAACGCGGTATATCAAATAGAATAAGTATTACTATTGCATATATATTATACACAAACGTATTGTAGACATATATTAGGAAACCGGTTTTGTTAATTATTAGTCAGAGGGAGTATTTTAGAGTAAGTCAGTTTCGGATTCTGTCAGGGAATTCAGCGAGCGTTAATAGGGTTGTTTACCATTCATAAATTGAGATAGCATAGTGAATAGTCAGTAACATTGGAATATTGGTTAGAATAAGTATTAGTATTATACATATATTGTTCACCAACTTCTTGTTGACACATATTAAGAAACCGTTTTTGTTAATAGAGGTAGTATTTTTTCCCGGATTCAAACTCAACGAGTGATAAAAGGGAGTTTGTTTACAGGTCGTGAATTCAACCCGTGCATCGAGCTATCGTTTACATTGGCTAATATATATATAAGATAAAGTGATTTATTTACTTAAATTACATATATAAGGTAATATCTGACATAGTGGTAGTAAACGTTTTCGGTAAAAAGGAATTAACAGCAGGATTTTAGCGTAAATTAGTACACACTGACTTAGTTGTTTTGTTACACAGTGTTCTCCGTATTCGCTAGGTGGCAGGTTTTTTTTTCTCATGCGAGGTTAATAGAAGACACAGTTAGCAAGTATATTAGCCTAAAGTGTTCTTTTGATCACAAAAACAGCCTTATTCAAGGCTAACGTAGCAAACTAATTAAAACTAAATTGTATGATGGCGCCGTGCAAACGGCAGTTAAAGGCCACAAGGCACTTAATTTGTGGCAGTTGCAGTAACTGGGTGGACTTCGTCAAGTCTGGGTGCGAGAAGTCCTGGGCTGAGGTCCAGGCAGATAGTTTTAGTTTTGAGTGTAGGGGATGTAGGAAGATGAAGGAACTAGAGGTGGAGTTGGAAGAGCTGAGGCTGCTCGTTGTGGCAATGGTGGGAAGGGAACAGGGGGGTTGTGCCAGTAGTTCCCGTGGGGGAACAGTAGATGATAAAGTGGGGAAAGACACAAGAGATGCTAGGGAGAGCTTACCGCAGCCTGGGAGGAAGCTGAGAGGAGGGAAGGTGACAGGTAGTAGGGAGACAGGACGTAAGGAGACTGGAAGGAAAGGAACGGGAGGGAAGACAACCGGAGTGAAGGAGAGGGGAACAGGGGAGACAGGAGGGAAGGAGAAGGGAGTGGGGGAGACGGGAGGGAAGACAACCGGAGTGAAGGAGAGGGGAGTGGGAGAGACAAGAGCAAAGGAGTGGGAAGTGGGGGAGACAGGAGCGAAGGAGACAGGAGGGAATGGGTCGGGACAGAATGTGATGCAGGGAATCGAACGGAAGAGTTATTCTGCAGCAGTGATAGAGGGGGTGAGGAAGAGAGCGAGGGTGTTTGTGGGGGATTCGATAGTTAGGAAGACCGACAGAGTCTTAAACAAGGGAGATGATGTGGTGGTCTGCTTGCCTGGAGCCAAAATAGAGGCGATAACTGAGAGGGTAAAAAACATCGTAGGCTCGGGTAAGGGTGGATATGTTTTAGTACACGTAGGGACAAATAACGTAGAGAGGGAGAGTACAACTGCCATAGTTAGGAAATATAGGCAGTTGGTCAGAACACTAAAACAGACGCGGGTTGAGCAGGTAATACTGTCAGGGATTTTACCTGTAATGAGCAGGAGGGGTCACAAATATCGAACTTGTCGGGGATGGCAATTAACATATTAGTCCAGAAGCTATGTAGGGAAGAGGAAGTTGGATTTGTGGATTTATGGGGAAGTTTTGTTGGGAGGGCTGATATGTACATGAAGGATGGGCTTCATTTAAGTGGAAAGGGGGCGGCAGTATTCGCGGACAAACTTTCAGCAGCAGTAGATAGTGACTTGGGTACAATGACAAATATTTTTGGAAGTAAACATTCTTTAAACTAGAAGTGCAGGGGGGTTACCTAGAGGTGTCTCAAGCAGAACAAGAGGCCACTAGCACAGATAAACCAATATCAAATCATCCGAAAAACATCTCTGAAAAAGGTTATAGATGCGTATGTTTAAATGCAAGGAGCATAGTAAATAAGAAAAACGAATTAGACATTATGGTAGAAGATATTGACCCTCACATAATTGGTATAACTGAATCATGGGCCAACATAGATATAACAGATGCTGAATTAGGACTGACAGGATATGTAATGTTTAGGAAAGATCGAATAGGAAGAAGGGGCGGGGGAGTTATTTTATATGTTAAAGAATCTATTCAGGCTTATGAAATAAAACTAGAAAGGGAAGCAGATTGCGATGAAGCTGTTTGGTGCAAAATTGTTTCAGGAAATTCAAAATTAACTGTTGGATTAGTTTACCGAAGTCCAAACATAAACGAAGAGGACAACACAAAAATTAAAAAACGCTATAAAGGAAGTTAGTAAAGTGGAATGTATCATAATGGGAGATTTTAACCATGGACACATACAATGGAATTCTCTAGAGAGTACAGGGATTGAGGACCAACAATTTCTATTTTTAATCCAGGATAGCTTTCTTACTCAGCACGTACTAAAACCAACCAGGGGAGAAAATGTATTAGATATAGTTCTGTCATCACAAAAAGAATTAGTGGACAATGAAAAAATATTTTAACCATTGGGTAATAGTGATCATAATCAAATACATTTTGACATCAATGTAAAATCACAAAGTAAAAATAAGAAAACGTACAAGAGAAACTTCCACAAAGGTAACTACAAAGATATGAAAAAATACTTAGCAAAGCTAGATTGGAATAACATGCTGATGAATAAGACCGCAATTGAATGTTGGAATATTCTAAAATATGAAATTGAGAGTATCATCGATAAATTTGTTCCCTTCCAAAAACAAGGAAAACGGTGTAGAAAGAAACACTTGTCAAAAGAGGCTATTAGAAAAATAATGCTAAAACAAACTATGTGGAGGGTTTATAGGCGTACCAGAAAGGAAGAAGACTATGCAAAATACAAAGAGGCACTTAATGCAGCTACAACTGAAATCAGACAATCTAAAAGAAGCTATGAGCAAAAACTAGCATGTAATATACAAAATGACAGCAAGAATTTTTATGCATATGTCAGGAGTAAACAAAACGTACAAGACAAGGTTGGACCTCTAGAAGACAGTGCTGGAAATATAATATCACAGGTCCGTTAGTTGTAACTCCAGAATTGGTAGCTAAGAAAATAAAGGCAATGAAGGATAACAAATCACCGGGAGTGGATGGGATTCCTCCAAAATTACTAATGGAAACAGTAGAACAAATCAATATACCACTTGCAAAAGTATTCAACTTGTCATTAAAAGAGGGAGTTGTTCCGTTTGAATAGAAAGAAGCAAACATCATACCATTATTTAAAAAGGGTTCGAGAAATAAGTCAGAGAATTACAGACCAGTGAGTTTAACGTCAGTGATTTGTAAATTATTAGAAAGGTTAATTAAAGACCATATGGTGGACTTCCTCGTTAAGCATAAATTATTAAATTCATCTCAACATGGATTCCTTAAAGCGAGGTCATGCTTAACAAATATGTTATGTTTTTTGGAAGAAATCACTAAGTGGATAGACGTGGGATCGCCAGTAGATATTATCTACTTAGATTTTCAGAAAGCTTTTGACAAAGTGCCACATCAAAGATTACTACTTAAATTAAAAGCCCATGGTATCGGGGATAGCATAACTGACTGGATAGAACAATGGCTGACTGACAGAAGACAACGAGTTGTAGTAGATGGAGAAGTTTCAACTTGGAAATCGGTTTTGAGTGGGGTACCTCAAGGATCAGTATTAGGACCTATATTATTCTTAATTTATATCAATGACTTGGACGACAGTATAACAAGTAACGTACTGAAATTTGCGGACGACACAAAACTGTTTAGAAAAGTTAATACTGATGGTGATAAACAACATTTACAAAACGATCTAGACAGATTAGTGAAATGGTCTGAGAAATGGCAGATGTTGTTCAATTTTGTGAAATGTAAATGCCTACATACAAGACATGGGAACTTGAATGTAAACTATAAAATGGGAGATACTGTTCTGGGTACTACTGTAAAAGAAAAGGACTTAGGAGTTACAATAAGCGCTGATATGAAAGTTTCAGAGCAGTGTGGTATTGCAGCTTCAAAGGGTAATCAAATTCTTGGATTGATTAGAAGAAACATAACATACAAGGGAAAAAAGTTAATTATACCTCTTTATAAAGCAATAGTTAGACCTCATTTAGAATACTGTATACAAGCATGGAGACCATATCGTAAGAAGGATATAGATACGCTTGAACGCATACAAAGGAGAGCAACTAAAATTATTCCAGAACTGAGAGACCTTAGTTATGAAGAACGCCTGAAAGAATGTGGTTTAACAACTCTATAGAGACAAGTAGGTTAAGAGGAGATCAGATTGAGGTTTTTAAGATATTGAATGGGTATGAAAATATTGATAGAAATGTTTTTCTCACTCAAGAAGGACAGCAGAACTAGAGGACATGAGGTAAAATTAGTAAAGGATCAATGTGGATTGGACATCAGGAAGCACTCGTTCTCACAGAGGACAATAAATGAATGGAACAAATTGTCTACAGATTGTGTAACTGCTAGCAGCGTGAATATATTTAAAAACAATGTAGACACATATCTCAGGAGGGCGGGTTATAAGTAGATGAACATTGTTGGACTCTCGATAAGCCAATGGCTTCCTTGTCCACTTGCCATCTGGGCCTTTGGCTTGGATGGCAACTCTTGTTAAATCTCTTGTTAAATCTTGAATGCCCATCCTCCGTAACCTTTCATCTAAGGTACACAAAGCCATCCACTTGCTTGATCTCCTTACCTTCCAAACTGATGGTCAGCTCCTCTCTCTGGTGTCCAACCCACGTCCGTGCTTCTTGAACGTCCCCTTCCATTCCTCCAACACTTCCTGTAGTTCTTGTTTGTTCAGTTTATCCACAGTAACAACTTTGGTAAGTCACATTGACAGGATCTAGAATTACAAGAATTATATATTCCAGTAAATTAGAATATATTCGGTTACGTAATAAAAAAAATTAATTTTGCCTTTACCTTCCACTGTGCTGCGCTAGAAAGTGATGTCCGTGTCAAAATGTGGATAACTATAGTTGTTATTCCTGCTGTTTTATTGGAAAACTGGGAACCCCTTTTTTCTGAGACAGGACCCGCCCGTTATGTGAAGACGAATGCTTTTATATAGGAAAAGAAATCAAATTCACATTCGAGGAGCCACCTTAACATTTTTATTTAATCAAGTTACTGGGCCAGCAAATTGCATTTTTACTGATGTGATAATAACTTACTATCAACTAACCGTAATTCAATTATAGGCTTTCATATTCAAACACAGCCGCAATCAACCTCGGAAAGTGGACAATTTGCAGACATTCTGCAGTAGCAGAATAATATCCAGGATATACTTATGAAGAGATACTGTCTCATAAACAGTATTTCAGGAATATTGTCCGTGGAGTTAATGATGAGATATTGTCCAGATAATATTGGTAAGGATACAATCAGGAGGGTCAGCGAACATACCATGACTCGTGCAACTCTTTTGCGCACCACCGCATTCGGGGAATTGATTTTGGAACTACATGCATCCTGCTTATATTGAGTACGATAACTTATTAGTCTTTTCTCAATTGTATCACCTGTAAACAAAGGAAAGAGGCATTTGTTGTAATTTTACAATGACACTAAATATTCAAACACTACCACACCCAGTCTCTGTGCAAATATACGCACGGAACAATTTTATAACATTTCATCAATTTATGAATTAGAAGGTATATTTTATTTGTTAACTACATTTTTATTTGACAACTATTATAGCCTGTGTACTGTAATAATATTTGCATGTGTGTATGCATGTATTATTATTCAGGCAATGTTTCGACCATATTTATATGGACGAACCAATATGGTACATAACTCCGTATGTTATGCATGGCATGAATTTATATAATTCGGTGAGCCATGCAGACTTGAGCGGATCCAGACACTGGGTAGTGGGTCCAAGCAATGTATAAAAAGAGACCATTTCGTTGCTGAGGCTATCTGCCGCATTTGATACCATTGGGCAAAGGACAACTTATTAAAAGCATGTCAATGTGGTGTGGCATAACTGGCACAGAGCTGGATCTCATCATATTTAACTGATAGATATAAAATAATGAAGATAACGAATTGTTTCTCAGCCTCGCTCCCTACTTCACGCAGTGTTCCTAAGGGTGTTTCACTCTCTACGCTACTCTACTTGGCTCAGTTATCCAACGTCACAACTTGGATCACCAAGTGTATGCTAATATATCACAGACTTATGCTATTTTGGCTACAGGAGATACAAATCACTTCCAAAACTAGTTCAGGGATCGTCTCCACAAAATCTTCCATTGGAAGACAGAGACCACATTAAAGTTAAATGCAAGTAAATCCGAGTTTGTTATTATTGGTAGGGTAAATGTTGCATGTCTATTTGAATCGATTAGGTGTGCACAATATGTTGCAAGACGTTTCCTTTTGTGTCAGTCTTTAGATTGCATGTAGAGAAGCAGAGTAAAATTAAAACGTGTGGAGAACATTAGCTTAACAGTGTGACCTGGCTGTTCTTCGAAGAGAACAAATTTGCATATGTGCTGGAGTGCCATAAAACAATAACATTATATAGCCTTTTTGTTTTGGGAGTGACGTGGAGTGATATAATGAAAGCATTGAGTTACTAAAATGCAAGGAAGGACATCAACATAATAATTTACATGTAATTGATTAAGGATTGACATACGTTTGGTACGATAACAATAAAACTGATGTCGATTGATCAACTAATGCGAATCGAGAATAATAAACTGAATCTGAATATGTAATGATCGATATTCTTTTGTTTAAGAAATAAGAGACCAATGACGTGAGTGACACTTAGCCATTATCAGCCATTTGGTTGCACCTCCTATCGGTCGGCGGAGAGACCAATCCACAGTCACCGAATCTCTTATAGTTGCATTCGAGCAGCTCTCAGGGGAGAGATTTGTCGGCCCCCAGACCAATTGTAGTTCTCCACCCAAACTACTGACAATCCCTATGTGTTGATCTAGCAACCTCTTATGACAACACGTCTACCCGTTTATATAGTAGGTACACCCTTTTAGGTGAATTTATGGTGTGAACTCTTGAAACATGTTCACTTTACATTTATCTGACATAACATTTACTAATTAAACAATTTAGTTAATTAGAATGTTTTTTAAATAGCATAGTTCATGTTGTAATGGAGCAAAGTGTATAACATGCATAAATAATATTACTAGTCTATGTTATTGGTATTCATTTATGCAGATTTATTGGTGGAAATTATGCGCATGCGCCGGAAGTGATCACTCTAAGATGGCGTCTACTACAGCGTCGGTCGAGTATCAATAAACCTACACAACCCTGCCTAAGGAATACAACACACTCCAAGTGGAAAAGGTTTATTATATGGCCAATAGTATCATCGAACAGTTGTGTTAACTGGTATGTCTGTTTATTATCTATGCATCTAGCAGTTCCCACTGCCGTTACTTTGTCAGTCAAAACGCTTAGAAAGTGTCTCGTCTCCCTGCCAGCAACAGACTAGCCACATTTTCATGCAGTTCATATACAGTCATGAGCTGCATCAGAAGCAGAAAAAGATAGTTGTCACTAGCAATTAATCTGTCCCTATACAATAATCACAACTCCATATGAAATGTACAATCGTACGTAGAATGCCAGCAGAAAGGTTCGTAGAGCCATCCTCGAAATATGTATCCAAATTAACACCATATCAAATATGTGTACTGTGTAGTATAGATATTATTTATCTACAAAACCAAATGACGTTTATACATAAACCATCCGCATTCTTTTAGGTCACAAATTCGTTGTTTATAATGCACTTTTGTTTTCATAGTAGCTGTATCGAAGCATTTCTTTGTTCACCCATATCGTCTGACTGGCTGTCAACGCAATGCACTTCTACCTATTTAGCTGCTATCAGCTTTTACAGACAACACCACAGGAAGCACGCAGTGTGTGCTATGGACATACAACGTATGTTGATACAGATATCATGCAAGTCAACACGGATATAGCACACGAAATGCTGTCTTGCACACTCCTCCATATATCTTCAATTGGTCGTTCTTCAGTCATGATAGGCCCCACACAGTATGCCATTTGTCGCTTCATTAGCAGAAGCACCAACTTCGCATGGATTGTTATATACTACACGCTAAAAGCAAGAATTCCCTGCATGCTGGCTGGTGGACAGGAATTAACACCTTTTGTCTGTGCTGGCGGAGGTAATCAACGAACCCCGACAGGCATTGTCCATGCGCACGGATGGCGTTGTCCTGTTTGCATCAGATAATCTTTAGCAGCACCACGCCTTGACACTTGTCAACGCCGTGAATGACGTTGTAATCCTCACTTAGAAGCGCAATTTCTATATCGCAATTATTCTGGTATCCTAATTGTATCGACACATGCGTGTTGTTCTATTGAGGATACGTAATCGTTCTGTTTACAGCAATTTACTCAACACGTTTACCCACAAAAATAATAGTACGCATCAGTTAGTGTGCGTTCCGTGTTCTGCTGTCAATGTGACTTCAATTTGGGCAGAAAAGGACAGCCCCTTACACTGGACTCACAAGCACGCACACACGCGTGCATGAGGGAGGGAGGGAGGCGGGGATGGAAGCAGACAGGTGGAAGGCGGGAAGGCAGGCAGACAGACAGGAACATTGCTTTCGTGGTATCTAGTCCTTGGGATTGTTCGAAGTGTTTTACACTTCAACCCATGGCAGAAATATTCGTTCAAAATCCACCTCAACTTCTCTGGGAAGCAATTTTTCTTGTAACCTAATTGTATCGACACATGCATACTTTTATGTCGAGAATACGTAATCATTCTGTTTAAAGCAGTTTTCTCAACATTTACACACAAAAACCAACAGAACACATCAGTTGGTGTGCATTCAGTGTTCATGTTAATTACCATCCTCCAGCAATTTCAATATGGTTCGTGGTGTCCGCAATAATTTTTTAATTGCCCCTCTGTTGATAATTCACACCTGGATGTTTTGTGTTTCGGAGAAAGAGAGATGGAATAAAAAACAAGAGAGTTAAATAGCACGACAGGCGATAAAATAAGTTGTCATATTGTGTCAAGTTCCACAAGACTGTCATTCATTGGCAATTGTCGATATATTTCATTGTTTCCACGAAGAATAGCTTGAGAAAGGTTGTCATAAAAATGATGATGAAGATGGTTATAACCGGCCTACTTTGTAGTCGCTACTGCTCTATACGTCAGTACAGTCTATGTGAATTGTAAAAGATTTATGATTATTACCCTCCGATACACATTTTATGCGTTTTCCTTTTGTGGCGAGGATTTCTATAGCACTGTTTGTGGGGCATTTTCTCAGACCACAGTCTATATCATGTGGCACATATAATTGTACTGATTAGTGCTTCTGTAGAATTTGGCTAAAAAAATACCTACGACCACAATATATAAAGCCATGCTGTGCTAGGGCAATCTCCTGGTATGCTTGGCTTCACAAACCAAATAGGTTTATTTCGTGTCAGACTGATGGAGCAACTCAGGCTACCGGCGTATGGGGCGGTGAGCTTGGTTTCTTTCTGTGGTTTGCTTCGTCATAGTCAGGTTATGTTCAGATAAAGGGATTTCCTCCAGGCTGCCAACTCATCCGGTCTGTGTATGCACTCCCCCATTTGCAACAAAGATGGGGTTATCCAAGGGGATAATTATTGCACAGTTGACATCTATTCCATTGTTGAATCTTGTCTGGCTAATTTTTTTCAATATGGGTCTCCTAAGTTGACTCATTAGGAAAAACTACCCCAATGTGTTGGCTAGGCAATGCTGAACACAGCATGGCTGAATACTTCCCACAGCAGTTGGGTCGGTAATTGAAGTAATAGGTCTGTAAAATATTCTGTTTATTTTTGACATTGTTACCTTACTTGCCCTGTTGTTCTGTGACTTATCTGCCCAAGATCGTGATAAGACAATTAGTGCAAACATCACAGGAAGTGAGAAGACTTCTGAGTGGCTGTATTCTACCCCCCCCCCCCACCTTCCTTCTCCCAGTTACTGGCCAACGAAAGCATTCGTACGTAGTATTTTTAACGAAATTTAACTGTTCAAAAAGGTAATGCTAGTCACTATCACAACATCCGTATAAACATAGAAATTTCAATATAAGATTTAGGACTACTAAAAAGCTGAATGTATTAGTATTAAAAGGCCTAATATGTTAAATGACCTGTCTGCTGATATTAAGCTGTACAATTCGATTTATAAATTAAAAAATGTACAAAGCTTTACTCTTGCGTATATATGAAATATGAATTAATTGTATTAGTGTCATGATTACGCGTTATAATATTATATGTATATTATTTTATTTCGTATCAACTACTATACCTTTTAAGGCCTAGCTTAATTAAGTAATTTATATGTATGGAACAAGTGCAATTGTTTATTTTGGGGAATGAAATTTATAAGTTTACAACTTACATGCTTATGTAGCTGTGTTATGCTTACAACTATGTATGTTTACAATGTATTGAAACTGTACGTTGATTATGTTGAATAAATTCAATTCAATCAATCAATCATTCAATCAATCACTCACTCAATCAACGTATTGTGCACAAACTACAGTAAAGACAGCTAAAAGGCTATTAGCCTAAAAGAGCTGAAGAGGATGTACGTATGTAACAGCTGTGGGGACACAGTGGCGCCACCTCACAGATTATTCGATTACATCGCTGTCACATGTGTCAACAGTATACCGGGGTACGCACTTTTATGCTACACTCTGAAATACGCTCTCCTTGAGTTGTCAGCGCTGATACGCACGCATTAACACGTGTATATCAAATTAAATGGCGTCCTCTGTGTAATATATCAAGACGCATGTCATATCTTACGGTAAGCTGTATGAGTTCGCAGTGCCGAACTTGTATTTGTAATATCGCTCACTTTACACTTACCTACTACCTAGTCCTAGACCTAGGCTAAGCCTGGCTCTAGGGCCTAGGGCTAGGCTTAGGAGCCCCCGCTTAGGATGGTTCTTATGGCAGGATTCTTGTGTTTCCTCATTGATCAGATCTTCATCATCTAACAATAGTTCAAGGTTTCCGATTCCTATTATTAATGGTGCTTCAAAATCAAAGTTTAATAAAAATCGCCTTGACCTGGTTGGACCAGAATTTGTGCAGGCGGTTTTTAAATGGATTTAGCCTGTACTACTGTCTGATTCAGGGAGGCCGGAGTGTATTTCATGGCTCAGTCACTCTGAGAAGCTTATGCATTTTGGGTATACTGCATTTTGTCATAACAATCTATTTACAATAAAATGTGAAGAGGATTAATTATTGAAGAGAATTCTGACTGTGGCTATATAACAATTGTGATATTTAAAGTGTTTTATATATATATATATATATATATATATATATATATATATATATATATATATATATATATATATATATATATTTCTGGATCACCATTACTGTAATAAACTATCTTAATTAATTGAAGCATTACCTGGTATTATGAATATCCTTGAATGGCTTTATTTTCCGGTTTCTTGGAATGTGATATTTGACATGATAATTACCACTCAAGGAACTTTTGTATTCTTTCCAAATATTTCAACCAACATGCTCAATCTACATCTGTAGACTAACATCGTTGTGTCAGACATCTAGAAAGGTTGGCTACCTAATGTAAACACAGCACAAAGTTCATATAAAGAAAAAACATTCATATTAGTATGAAATAACTCCAAAAGTATTAGAGGATGTTATCATAAACATAATATTATATGTCAATAAAATGCATCACTGGCACCACTAACTTTACAAGTCATATATGCACTTTTAAGACAATAGCCAATGCTCGTACATTTTTTTGCATAAAACCAACTTAGTAATTCGCATAAAACATGCACGGCTAATGAAGCATCATACGATTGACATTTAAAATGACAAACTCTGGAGAATGCTTCATATTAAAGTCACAAAGAAATTATTTGCGTTTCTTGCAGTTTATCAACAATGGTAGTTGCAATAGGCTTTGAAGGCAGTGCCAACAAACTTGGAATTGGCATCATAAAGGATGGAGTTGTGCTTTCTAACCCACGGAGAACGTACATCACACCACCCGGACAAGGTTGGTTTTTGTCTTGGTGTGTCTTACTTATTTATGCTCCAAACAGCCACCTTCATTTTGTTTGGTTAACAGTTTTACATGCAGATCTATACTACTGACGGGTATCATTAATTTACTTTCAAGTTCATGGTAGACTAATGGTATGCTGTTTTGAGGTGTTACAACCTTTTGGCAATATTTTGCTTCCTGGACAATTGTTTTTGAACATGTATATGACCATATTTTAGGATTATGACACTTATACTGGGCATTTATTTGGTAAATCCACATATTTATATTTTTAGTGGCTGGTTGGCGATGTAGCATGTATCATGTAGTGACTATGTGTCCATAGCATGGTACAAACCTACACCCTGTACATATCTGTAATTCCCAAATACCACATGCTGCACCTTTTCTGAATTCCCTTCTCTTTTCAGTAACCTGTTTGGTCATACACCTGTCGTACATTTGTCTCTCAGCTGGTTCTCACCTTTTTTGATCTCCAACTAGTTTCACCCAATGTGCATTCGAAAAGTCACACATAGCAGATAACATGATACTTCTGTACTAGGATGAAATACCTGGTTTACCTGCTACAGTGTAATTGGTATGACACTGACAACTACCTTAATACAAAACATTGAATAAATCAACTTGAATTGTACTGCTATTTATACACACTATCAACTTCAACTATAGTCAATAATTATGTTAAATTACAGTTGTGTTATGATTACACTATTAATTAGTTACAAATTACATAATGCAAATTTTAATTGTTCCCAAACCTGATCTGTAATCAGTCTGTCACGAAAAATGTGTCTCTGCAGGGTTCTTGCCTCGGGACACAGCTAAACACCACCAAGACTGTGTACTGGAAGTGTTGAAGGAAGCCTTGGATGAGGCCAAGATTGACCCGCAAAACATAGACGTTGTCTGCTACACAAAAGGTAAGAGATATGTTACGGGTCACAGTAGTGTTATCTATGATTAAAATAAATGCATAGGTGTCGATATTACTGCTTTTGGGCAGGGATTACCACTGTTTACCCTTGGTCTCTCTTTCCCACTTTTTGGACAAAATGTCCCGGTTTTTTGTAATTTTTTTAATCATGCAAAACTCACAGTAAAACCGATGTATTTGTTGCATACAAAGCCATCCTAGGCACATATTATTTCTTTGGTCTCAGATGATTTCATATTTTCTCGTGCGTGCATTCAATGTGAACTAGAATGGCGCATGAAAATGTTGGCACAACAAAACGTTAAAAAAGCGACAAAAACTTTTCATGAGCATTTTCCTGCTTTCTCATGAACCCTTTCCCACTTTTCATGAGCATTTTCCTGCATTGTCATGAACTTTTTCCCGCATATCCATGAGCAGATATGTTGGCCCATATGTGAATAGAACTTCTCTGAGCAGCATCAGAGGTTGGTTTAGTTTGTGTCTTGAACTACTATTGATGATAGAGATATATGTATGTCAACATTTAAGAGGTAGCATCACACCAACCCAGTGACCTCTGGTCAAGGGAAAGAACAAGATTTGTGTAATAACCTTGCTTCTTTACCATCTGTATTTCCCCACCCATTTGGCTTTCCATTGTGATGGTTTTTAAACTTCTGTTCGACCAGCGGGCTATGGGTTATATGTCTTGTAATGCATATCAAAATATAATGGTTAGGTGTATTCACTGTAATTGTTTTTATTTGAAATATATTTTCTGTGATCTATATTATTTTAGTTTTTTATTTAGTTTTTTATTTTGCTATATTTTAATGTTTTTATATAGTTATATGGCTGTATTATGCTTCAGTTATTTTACATATTCAGCTGTACTACTATTATTATTTTTAATATATTTGTTTATTCTGCAATTTCAGACCATGTTTTTAATGTTGCGAAGCATTATGATAAAAAATTATCTGGCAATATATTAATTCAAAAACTAATTATTATAACTGATATACAGCTAAACAGGACACTCAGATTTGCATACCTATGGAGCATTCAGTATCAGATCAACCAAGGCATGTTGCATTTTTTTTTAATTCAACCAAATTAATTAAATAGTTTCTGAGTTATGACCACTTCAAATGTTGCAGATTCTTTAATTTTTGCAATTTTTTTTAATAATGAACATTTCTTGTTCTCCTTAAAATAGAAATAAAAAAAAATTATCAAGAACTCTGTGAGATTTGGCAAGCTTATTCTCCATCATATGTAGATAGTAACAGACATACTATAGTTCCACTTCTATATATTAATTCTCCCACAATCTGCCATTGAAGTTGTGTTTTTATGCATGAAATAGACCCATATTTCAACAATAAAACATGTTAGAACACAAAAGAATCTTATTTGGATTAATAACACACCTACATATTATAGGTAATTAGGTATATGAGAAGTTTGAAGTTTCTATCTTGATTAGTTTATGAGATACTTATCTGATAGTGAAATGTGGATTATATTTATAAAAAAATGCTAGATGGCCATGGAGCTTTCAAGTTTTCAATCTATGGACAGGTGCCTGTATCTGAAAATTTGCTGAAAATGTAGATATATTGTAACAGATTATGTATCTGGGTCGTTCCATGTCAAATCAACCAATGGTCAAAAAGTTGATGTCTCAGAATTTGCTTAAATTTTAACCAATGAATATGTAGGTATGCCTGAGCACACTGCAAACAAAACTAAGGATTTTAATTGCAAAAACAGGAGGTAAGTGCCACAAATTTTTATCTGTTTTCAGGTGCTTCTAACTTAAGACGTTTACAAGCTACATATCTGAAATTTGCTTAATGTATAAACATATTGGTGCTTATTATCCATGCAAAATTCAAGAATGATAGGACAAAGGACAATGGGTATACTGCGCGCATGAAAATAACATTAAAAAAAATTCTGATAAGTATTTCAGCAGTCTGTATTTCATTGTTGTGTTACAGTACAATGTCCAAATTGCTACCATCTAATGTCTGGTAATCTGGCAATAACCTGTTAGTTCAATAGGCTTCTAGTTGACATACTGTCAGAATAATTCAGCCTTAAACTTTTTCTATGTTTTATGAATTTCGGCACCCAAAATGAGAATGTGACCAACATTTTTAATTGTGCATAGTCCTTTATTAGGAAAACAACATATTAAAATGTCAGGATGGTGTTCTGCTACTTTTATTTAGAATATTTTTGGCCAATTTGGGAGAAATTTAGGAGGAAAACGCCATTGGGCAGAACAGTAACTTTCAGCTGCAATGTAAATTAAACGAGACAGAACACCATCCTGAAATTTTAATATGTAGTTTACCTAATAAAGAACTACCAGCACTGAATTCTTAAAATATGAAAACTTTAAGGTTTAAGGCTGAATTATTCTGGAAGTATAGCAACTAGAAGTCTACTGAACTAATAGGTTATTGTTAGTATCCCTGGCAATATATGGCGGCAATTTAGACATTATACAGTAACACAACAATGAAATACAGACTGGTGAAATAACTTCTCAGAATTTTTATTAATGTTATTTTCCATTTTCATGCGCCTAGTATACTCATTGTCCTTTGTCCTATCATACTTGAATTTTGCAATTCAGCAAATTTCAGATACTTATCTTGTAAACTTCTTAAGCACTTGAAAACAGGTCAAAAATAACAGGTGCATTTTTGGGCGCCTACCCTATGTTCACATCATAGGGCGTTACAGACACAATTTGCATGTAAATGCTTCCAAAATGAGAGGGGGATGACAGTATACCGGATATACCGGGTGCAAAAAAAGGAGACATTTTTTTTCCTGAAAATATATATAATGTCTTTTACTATCTACATATGATGGAGAATAGGCATGCGAAGTCTCAGAGTTCTTGCACAAATAGTTATTGGTATTTTAAGTAGAACAAGATATCTTCATGATTTCCGAAAATTGGCAAAAATGAAAGAATCCACAAAATTTGAAATTATCATAACTCAGAAACTATTCAAGCTACAGCCCTATGGTTTGATATGTATGGTTACATTGACGAGTGCACTAATTAGTAAAAAAAAAAATTTTTGAATTAAAAAATATGAGTGCAACAAGATTTTGTTGTTTTGGTTGATTTGAGATGGAATGTCCCATATTATATGAGTGGGGCTTGGTAGTTTTTGTATCCTTTGTTATTGCAGGGCCTGGCATGGGGGCGCCACTGGTATCGGTGGCTGTCGTCGCAAGAACTGTGGCCCAGTTATGGAAGAAGCCTCTGCTTGGGGTCAACCACTGCATTGCCCATATCCTCGTCACCTGTGTAACCGAAATAATCTCCCAAGGAAATTTATAGTAGTACTAACTAATGCTAAACAAGCTGGTTAAGCTGTAACCTGAGTTGTTTACATGATATTGAAGGAATTTATTGGTCTTTTATATATATTTAATTATTTATTATTATATATATTTTTTATATATTTAGTATATTTTTAACGTACTTATATTTTTTTTTGTATTTATATATATTTTTTATTCATATGTATATATATATGTATATGAGTTTTTACCTGAAATAAAAGTATTCATTTGTGAAATTCATAGGGTAGACTAAATTTATGTAGGATTAATGCCATTTTGTCAAGAATTAGTGACAAATTACTAGATACTAACTCATCAAGTCTAGTAGATACAGTTTATTTGACACGTTCATGTGCTGATGAAATGTTCGCAGTGCTACAACATGTTCCATGTCCACATGATTACTCCTTGACTGTGGTCACACATAGAAATGGGGCGGTTAATTACTGGAGCGCAGAATCCGACTGTGTTGTACGTCAGCGGGGGTAACACACAGGTGGGGCAGTTATTCTATTACCCTATACCCATATTGGATTCTGGTGGCACTGCTATCCATATGCCTGGCAGCTAATTATGTTGCATTCGTTATGTTCTGTACTCTTTCTCAAACTGGTAAAAAAAATCTGATTTTTTCTGGCATATATTCTGAAATATTTAAGGAACAAAGGCTACATAAAATCATAAAACAGATATAAGCGCAATACTGAGAAGAAAACACGATTCTGAGAACTTTCTCAAATTACAGTGGCACCTTACCAAAGTAATGTTATGATACAGGTTTGTTGACTGATTCTCAGCTAAGCGAAGTAACAGTAATTATATTTTGCTACAACTTGGCAGGTGATTTCCTACTCCCAACGCAGATACCGTATCTTTGGCGAGACCATTGACATTGCTGTCGGCAACTGTCTTGACAGATTCGCGAGAGTTTTGAAAGTGAGTGGTTGATTATAGCACGGGCACAAAGTTCAGGAATTACTGTCCATCTTGGCTTATACTGAGTGTCTGTTTTCTACTGTATTCTATGACTAGTATTGAGAATATGTCCTACAGTTGCAGTGAGTTCTTCTTTGTCACACTGATCACTGTTAAAAGTACACCTAAATGGTTTTTAAAATTATGATACATTTATAAACTTCTATGTTATGTCGCTTGTTGTATGGTGGGGTAATGTTTCAACTTTCCATTTTAAGCACAATATTTTTTATGTAGGAATTGAAAACAACTGAAAAGTGTCGCCATCTGGTGTTGAACAGTTGGCATCACTTTTCATTTGTTCAACACTACTTGAACAGTTGGCATCACTTTTCATTTGTTCTACACTAGTCACTAAATGACACCACTAGTGTTAAACAGTTGCCTTATTGTCTAGAGAAAAAAATTTGGTATACCCTTATAAGAACAGATTCCATGACATTTTTCTGTAGCCCAATATTTCATGCATACTGTACAGTTATTAAGTTGAATAAGGAATATAGAAACCACTGGAAACACAAGAGTAGGGCTAGTGCATCCAACTAAATGTCCTATTGTTAGGTGAACTCATTTTGGGAACAATGCAGGAAAAGAGGAAAACCGGGGATAAATAAATTTGGATCCATGTGAAGCAAATTATGGGGGACCTGAAAAGGTCATGTGACATAGCAAAACATCTTTACAAGATCCTGAATGTTCAATAGCGATGACTAGTTGATGATAATGATAAACACTGTCTCATTTGCAGCTGTCCAATAACCCAAGTCCTGGTTTTAACATCGAACAGATGGCAAAAAGGTGGGATCTTCTCCTTTTGATGTCCCATAATTTATAAAACCGAGAGTTTCCTTCCGTTTCTTGACGTTTAAAATGAAGAAATGTGGGGTCCATAATCTAACGTCATGCCTGTTTGACTAAGACCGTTCTTAGCTCCTGGTTCCTAGAGCCCACATTTTGACACATAAAGCAGTAGTAATGTTCCTGGACCACATAAAAGAAGCAATGGCATTACCACCGTAATCACTGTAGATATTATAAATGTTATGTACAGTACAAAAAGTGGGGCGTGGTGTTGTAGTGGTTAGAACGTTGGGCTCTATATCGAGAGAACCTGGGTTCGAATCGTCTTGTCTTGTCGTCGTTTTGAAGTTTTGGAAATTACGTTTATCCCACATTGCCACAGTTTACTCAGCTGTATAAATGAGCAGTAATTGCAGCGTGGCTGAATGCTTCCCTGAGATGGCGTTGGAATAAACAGGTCTGCCAGGGGGGAATGAAGTGTAAAGTGCTTTAAGCAGGACTGGATGTCTTGTTGCAGAATACAACACTACTCTCCATAATTCTCTAGTTTTTGCATTACTAATGTTTCAACGCATTAATTTTATTGTTTAAAAATGTTCCTTCAACTTTATTTACACACTTATTTTCTTTGTGTATTATTATTAATTTGTCTTTCCAGAGGCAAGAAATTCCTTGAATTGCCATATGTTGTCAAAGGAATGGACGTGTCATTCTCTGGTCTTCTCTCTTTTATTGAGGTGAGTAAATTAAGTCAAGTTTAATATCTAAAGCCAATTGGGTACCGTAGCTAGTATTGCAATACTAATATTCAAGCACTGATTTACCAGCTTTAATTTTTCATCCTTACATTATTTATAAACTGCAAACCAATTCTATTACCTTACTCAAAATCATAATACATTTTTTACAGTGTAAAACACAATCAAATTTGTATATAGTTTTGCAATCATAATCAATATTTATAATGAACCCAGTCCCGGTAAACACACGAAACATGCACAAAGATAAAATAAAATTTGTACAAATGGTGGAAATGTGCATGCAAAGATAAATCCGTATATGTACATTTGTTTGTCGCATTGCAGGAGCGGGCCGGTCAGGTGCTGAAGAGCGGCGAGTTTACACCTGAAGATCTCTGCTTCTCTCTCCAGGAGACCATCTTTGCTATGCTGGTAGAAATCACTGGTGCGTGACTATCAGCCATGTAACTTTGTAAATTATTCTGTACAGGAATTTTTTTTAGTGAGATATGAATAGTTTCAAATACTTTGGTTTGTACAGTTTGTATGAGTGCATACAGTTTGGAAAGGTTTGTACAGTTTGTATGAGTGCATACAGTTTGGAAAAGTTTGTATAAGCTTGAACAGTTGCTATAAGTTTGTATTTGCATCAACAGAGAGAGCGATGGCACACTGCAGTTCCCAGGAAGTTCTCATCGTGGGCGGGGTCGGGTGTAAGTATCAGGGTATCAGACTTGTATGTTGAAAATACCCAGGATAAAGTCATACCAGACCTATTTGATCAAAGCAATTGTTTGTGTTTGGTAAGAAATACTACATGTTACAACGTTTAACAATTTCTGCATTATGTTCCACGTTCTTGTTTATTCACCCTTAATTTCACCTGTCAGTATTACAAGCCGTGTCAGAGCAAGTTTGTTGATGTGGAAGCCTATATTTATGTAGTTTCTTATGCACCAAGGTAACAAACGACTACAGGAAATGATGCACATCATGGCAAATGAGAGGGGGGCCAAGTTATTTGCCACTGATGAAAGGTACGGGAAGTTAGGGAACATCTCATGATTGTTATAAAGCAAACTGAGGAGAGGTTCAATTCAGTAAGGACAAAGACACTTGCTGAATTCTTCTGTGTTTCTCTGTCTTTTCCTCATAGTGTGGGTTGAATAATTTCTTGGTAGTGAAACAACCCTTCAGCTTCCTTCACTATGGGAAGACCATGTATTGTTTCAGTAACAATCATGGAGCTTCAACCAATACATATTATCTCCGAGCACATGTTCACCATTTTCTGCTGGGGTTGGATAGACCTCGGCCCATTACGCGCAAGTCTGGTTGCGATCAGAGATGGTAGTGGTAGCACAACACAGTGTCAACATTTTAGAAGTTTATGTTGTACTTTATATACTTTACTGTGCACTTTTCTATGATGTGTCCATAGCGACACCAATTTAAAAATAATATATAGGAATGATAGGAGTTTGTTCTTAAATGATTTCACATTTTTTATGCCTGCATTGAAGTGCATTCACTTGATTTCACACTTTCTCATGCCTGCATTGAAGTGCATTCACTGTGAACTAGAATGGCAAAACAACATGTTAAAACATGATGAAAAAAATGCTAAAAATTACAGAAGTGGAGAAGGGTATTTTCTGCTTTTACATGAGCAGAAGTTCACACCTTCTTTTCAGTTGTTCCATGCACACAAATTACAATAATTATGGATCCTGCTGATTAAAAAAGGGGTGTACAGTAATTAGGGCATGTATGCTTAATAGGTCGAATACGGTATATATATGTATATGGATAGCGGCTATTGGGTGTGCTTTATGATTGGCAGTATGCGAGTAATCTTGTCGCACACCACGTATTGAGGGGGTTGGTGGTGATCTGAACCAATACGAAACACTGACTTTGATAACTTGTGCACCCGCCTCTTTGATTTTAATTTAAAAGACCAAGATTTCAATTGAAACGTAAGAGCCTGTTTGGTAGCTGTAAGTAATGCCTGTGTTTGTGTTCGATGCAGGTTCTGTATCGACAACGGAGCAATGATCGCCCAGGCTGGGTCAGAGATGTTTCGGTCAGGACAGACAATGGCGTGGGAAGACACGTTCTGTACACAAAGGCAAGTGTCATGCCCTCTACAGGGCTTCTGTCAACTAATTACAAGATTTAGCAAGATTGCCATCCAAGACAAAAGATCCAGATGACAAGTGGACATGGTAGCCATTGGCTTATCAAGAGTTCAAAAATTGTTTGTCTACATGTAACCCCCCTTGTGAGATATTTGTCAGTTTTGTTTTTAAACGTGTTCACGCTGGTAGCATTTACACAATATGTAGCTCAATAGTTCCATTGATTTATTGTCTTCTGTGTACTTTCTGATATCCAATTTCACTAATATTTCTTTGTGAGCTGTAGTTCTGTTGTTTTTTCAAGTAATTGATATTAACTTTTAATGGAACTTTAATTTAAAAAAACAGCTTTAAATAGTGGTTCGTCACAATGAGTACTTGTTGTTACTTGTATAAACCGGTATACTTTTAAGCTAGCTAACTAACTACTTTTGTTACAAGATTATAACCTGTTATTCTATTGAGAGTGGTTATTTTTCTCTACCTTGTTGAAGCCTCGTTTATAAAATGTGCATTGAACTTGTTATTAAATCTTCCTTTCGTTTTACCTCGTTTCAGATACCGAACAGATGAAGTTGAAGTGACGTGGCGAGACTAGTGCAACAGTCATACACGGATGTATTGCTTTTGTGTTGATGGTTTAGCATGTTGTTATCAGCTCAGCATTTATGTAATACAAAATCAAGATGTTTTACACCCTGGTGTATAATAATCCTTTCAATAAAAAAATTACAATTTTATATGAAGTTCGTTGTCATAATTCAACAAGAAATAAATACATTTACATGTAGTCTTTTGTGCCGATTTAATATAGGGGATTTTTTTACCAAAAAATCTTGTCCATGAAGACAACCTAAAGAACAAACTCTGAACCACAATTTTTAATACTGACTTCCCCAGCAGATTTACATGAACATATTGCTACAGGAAGTTGAAAAAAATTTGCAAATAAAAGTGGCTGCAATAAATGGAAGCTCCACAGAAGAGCTCTATCATAGAAAATTACATTGGCCTGAAGCTGCTCATGGTTTAAAACGAAACAAGTGATTGTTTTGGAGCTACATGCCTAAGAGACCATAAGAACTAACTATGTGCAACTAAAATCAAGACTATCACGCCAGTGCATCGTTTACTCGGAATGTATTCTAAAATTGGGAGTTTCCGGTCATTTCTCCGAACTACTGAGGCTGACATGTTAATTAGCACAACCGATAAGTGCATGTATAGTTCTATGAAATCGGGGTAACCAAGACTACAAGTGACGTATTCAGGGAGGCTGGCATACACAGAACAGTCTCAAATAAACATGTTATTTTGTCAGAAAGAGGACTAGTTTAGTTAACAAAGCCCAAAATATGTTACATAAATGGAGTTTGGACGCAAATAGCATGACCATATCCATAGTAAGTATAAGAATAGGTGAATACAAAATGTTATATATTTTCAGTTGGCAATCGAATATTATTAGTTATCTAACAGTATGGCGAGGTCCGTGAAATTAAGATGTGTGTTCAACAAGGTTTTGCTAGTAAAACACTGGCATCGTATGTTGAATAGTAGTTACAAATGTTTATGTTTTAGTAACACTTATAGGTGCATAGCTGAAAACTATGATTTTCGTTTTGTTCTAAAAAGGAAACACGACTGATACAGGTGGCAATGTTTTATTCTTCAAATGGTAAATATACACAACTTCCTTTGTCGGTGTCGCATTAGTAAGTGAAGCGTACAAAAATATACTAAATATACACATGAACATCATCTAGAACAGCCGATATCATATCACTGGGTTCATATCGTTGTACAAGTCCATATTGTCGACATGAACGCCATTGAAGGTCAGCAGAACTGTTGACTGAAAAACACCTATACACATCACAATCTCATCAACACGTATTTGGCCAACATTCTTTACAACGATAACTTAATTGCCGAGTATTAACTACAATAAAATACATTTGTGTGACTGCGTATCGGGGGGCAGTACAGTCTAGGACAATCATTAAATGGATAAAAACCTTATTTATTTAATACATTGTGTACTAATTGATGTTCATGTTGAAACAATTTCAACGTGTTTTCTATGTTGAATTTCTTGTTGAATTCAGCACAGACTTTCTACACAGTGTACGTATATTAAATACACTTGTAAGAGACCGTATATGGAGAATAAAATAATTTGAGATCGAGCAGAATGCATGCATTTATGCGATTTAAAAATCTCGTTTCCGAGCCACTTCACGTTTCCGAGCCACTTCACGTTTTCCCAACACGAATAGATTAAACAATGAATACATTAAATTGTGTATCGCGTGGCCCACCATTTATGCCATTGCAGAGAGTATTCCAATATTTTATTTACATATTGAGTTCATTGACTCGGAACAAATTTTAACAAAACATTTCTAACAGAATTATCATTTATTTATGAAGCAGAGTATCTAGCAAATGGCATAGGATTCTTAAAAACAACCTTGTGCCTTGATCGTTTTGGGTTAAATCAGGTTAAACCTGACAATTGGAAATGTTTATCACTGTTTTGACACAAAACCTTAGTTTGCTTTATGTTGATCTGTGAAAATGGTGAATTCACAAGTAATAAAGATATCTGATACACACTGTGAACAACATTTTAAACAGAAACTATTTCCCTATATCAACTCTTGGTTGAATCCAAGTAATACTGACAGAGGGCACAAATGTCTCGACAATAAAACCATTGTACAACCTTTTTCTTACAACCAACCTAAGTGACCACCTCTTTAAACTGAAACTGGTCACTTTTAAGTTGGCAAAACTTCTGAATGGTCACTACTAGGAAACAAACAGCATATAACGGGTCGTTTCAGGGCATCAAGAACACGTCTTGGCTTCTAACAGAATGGTATACTCTACCAGAAGAGTAGCTACTTTTCCAAAACATTTCCATGCATGCACAATTTCCCAATTGTAAAAGAAACATTTATTTGATACTTTCCTTTTTTAATTACATTCTTCAATGAGAAAAACTGCTATAGAACTGAAACCAATTTAATCTGCACCCAAAGCATAGTGCAATAATCGTGCCCCCTGACCTTTGCAATAAGATTCTGGGTGTCGTGCAGGTGCACTATTTCTCAGTTGTTGTTTTTTAAAGCAGCACAACTTTCTGAGCCAATCAGAGAGCTGTGTAACTGGTGCGTCTTACTTTACAATTTACTTTACAATTACAACTCATCGTAATATATACCTGCAATTGCTTCAACAAACAAATTCTATATCACACGTGTGAATATCGTGTCTTACGCTCCATTCTGTCCTCGTTTACTTCTTAACCATACGGTCAAAAAATAATGGATTGATTTACGAACACATTTCAATGTAACATTTGTTATCTCGGTAACACCATCATACTCAGTAACAACAGTAACGTTTCAAGGTTTTGTATGCCTGTTGTGCACAGCTTTGACCTGTAATATTAATAGCACACAACCTTTTCCATATCACCTCTGACAACATCACTTTCACCCCCACATTACAGATTCGATCAGCCCCATGTAAACAGTTAATACCAGATGCAGATCCAGTGTAAACACGCTTTCTACGAACTGTATATATATATATACATAAATTCGAACATTGCATCCAACGTCGCATGAGCAGTTTCAATTTCAAGACATTTAAACCGATGCACTTTAAATAACCGATCTTCACTTTGTCTATGCCTGCAGGAATGTCTACACTACTAGGTGCTGTTAGTTTCTACGCCAACACATCAACCAACATCACTACAGGTTACCTAGCCAGCTTCAAGCAGCAGGGTTCATGTATAAATTAGTGCCTATCGTTTACACTTACAGTACTATGTGGCCTCGCTATAACAGAGACAAAGTGTGGATACAAATCTGCCTTAGCCTGCCCGAACACTAGACAATTACGCTCATGTCAGAGTTTGCACCCAGGGTTATGGTTAAGATTTAGACAATGACTTGCAGTTCGAAGGTTAGACCCTGGGATGGAGGAAAATTCTATTACGCCCCATGTAAAAGACACTGTAACATGCCATTAACAAATTAATAAAATGTGACATCTACAAGATGAACGGATTTTCTTAAAATATGTTTATCTTGCACTGACCCACCTTCCCACTACATCCTAGGGATACAGGGTTGGCTGTCCCAATCCAGGGTTCCGCAGATAGATAATTAGACAGAATAACCAACATTACTATACAATACATCAAAAACCAGTTGCATGAAAAAACGATAACAACATGTGGACATGATCCCTGATACACTGCATATGTACTGCGGAGGATTTCTCAAAATACCAGTACACAGGTTATGCATTCATCGTATGAATGCGGTGGCAAAAACAGCATGTGTAGTCCCAATGTGCAGAACACAAACGTGCATTTGAAAACATTTCACACGGCCTGTTTTTGATTTTTCACAAATTAACTCTTGCATGCCAACAGCGTATTCCACTTGAATCTAAGGCAATATCTGTTAATTTTGTCAATTTACATACGTAAAACACGACCATTTCTAAGCACAGGCTGCTATAATAATCGATCTAGTATCTCTTGAACATTATTTGTGAAGCCAAGTCTTGTCAATCCAGATATAAGCGTGTGCAAAAAGCATCAAGTGTCTCCCTGACATCTCGCATTTCTCAGCTTGGCAGTATCGCTCCCGTGGGTGCAACCCTCTCGGAACAGTGGCCAGCCACCATCCACCCCCCTACCCCCCCACCCCTATGTACAATGGCACGCCCCTAAGCTCCCTGGCACCATTACTAACACCTGTGCATGCCCTAATGTACAACCTTGTTGCGTTATACATAGTTGTGCATGAGGCCACAAGTATTTCACACATGTGTTTCATGACATAAAATATTCCCCAACGCACACACCACTATGCAATTTTGCAGAATCGAATACATATAAATTTGGCCTGTAAGTTTAATCGTAATTATTTCTGTGCCCTTCTGGCATGCCCACGTTAGTAAGTACACAATTTACTGCAGTTATGAAACTTGACACTGGTAAAACCTGCGCGAATAAAAAGCCAGCTTTCCCAGCAATGTTCATAATGATTCAATGGAAACTGACTTTGAAAATAATTTGGCCACTGAAAAACGGCCAAAAATTTTCGGGCCAAATGCTCAGCCAGGTTTGTGCAGAACAACAGCAGACAACCGAGAACAGAAGCTGTGACTGAGTCTTCCTATGCCAGCAGCTTGGATTACCAAGAACAACTGTTGTTTGCAGTGGCTGACTCTATCAGTTAGAGCAGGCAAGATTACACAGAACAGCTGGGTAGTAGAACAAGCTAAACGAGCCACGTCTCTCCAAGGCAGCAGGGGCAACTCCGAGACAATACCACCCGTGACATAGGTGGCGCTATAGTATAGTGCAGCATGCGTTATCATCCTGATGATCATCGCCGATGACCTCAGAAGCGCGCGCAGTGAAGCGGTGTTTCTGCGGCTCGAGTACCGAGTCATTCGACAGGTTTGAGTTGACACTATTGCGCAGGCTGCCGTTGTTGTGGCCATTCGTCTTCTCGTCCCCTTTGCCAACAGTGGTGCCATCTACCAGCATACTATTGTGGCTGTTAATCTGTTCATTGAGGAGTTTAGTGTCGCGAAACCGCAGCGAGTCATGTAGTTTCTGCGCACGTTGCTTCTTCAAATCAGCGAGAGTGCTGCCGCGTGTTGCACCACCTGATGTCGATGAGAGAGATGACGCTGACGGTTGTTTCATCTTGTTCGCATGTACTGAGGGCTTCGTGTGATTGGACTGTGCTCCATTAGTCGGGGCCGATGGCGATGATGTCGAGCCAGCTAGCTGAGAGATTGGTAGATCGAGCGATGGCATGGTTTGTGGCGTCTTTGTTGTTTTGTCTTTCCCATCAGATGTTGCCACTGGCTTCTTAGCATCTGCAGTGTTTATGGCATTTCCCATGTGTGCTTTCTTGACTGGAGCCGGCGACTTCTTGACTGGAGCCGGCGACTTCTTGACTGGAGCCGGCGACTTCTTATCTGGAGCCGGCGACTTCTTGACGGGAGCTGGCGACTTCTTGACCGGAGCCGGTGACTTCTTGACTGGAGCTGGCGACTTCTTGACTGGAGCCGGCGACTTCTTGACTAAAGCTGGCGAATCTACAGCCTTCTTCCGATGGGTCACGATGTCCTTCTTTGTGATAGCTGGGGAAGGCCTGGGAGCAACTACCGACGGGACAAGAAGGGAGTCACGTGGCAAATTCACCTTCACGTCGTTCACGTCGGTCGCTGGTGGGATGTCGGCCATCTTGTTGTTCTCATCAATGCCATTCTGCAAGGACAACACAAAGACACCTGAAGATCTTGTGTGAAGCAGCAAATCTACGACGTACTGTTAAATTTACTATCGATTCACATATGTATTATATATATTTTATATATATATTATATACACATATATATATATATATCGTATTCGACCTATTAAATGCCCTAATTAGCATACACTCCCTATATATATATATAATATATATATATATTAGCATACATTCCCTATATATATATATATTATATATATAGGGAATGTATGCTAATTAGGGCATTTAATAGGTCGAATACGATATATATATATATATATATATATGTGTATATAATATATATATATATATAATATATATAATAATTAGCATACACTCCCTATATATATATATATATATATATATATATATATATAGGGAGTGAATGCTAATTAGGGCATTTAATATATATATATATATATACAGTACATATACATATAAACAGTATATATGTACCGTATACCGTACAGAGCCATGCGGTACATAACACTTGTCAACACATGCAAATGGACATTAGATATAGTTGAGTTGAGAATACCAAGAATGTGGGTCTGTATCCCTGATAACTAGTGTTATGATGGTTTCTGGTCTGGAAGGTTGTAGAACCGATTCCCATGGTACCTACTGAGACCCATGGTACCTACTGAGACCCATGGTACCTACTGAGACCCATGGTACCTATCGGGACCCGTGGTTTTGGTTCCAGACCCAGAACCGTGACAGCACTAATATGTACCATATTGGGTCATGGAAAAATGTCATGGAATCTGTTTTTATAAGCGTACACCAAAATATATATATATATATATATGCCTTGAGTTGTCGTTCAAAAATGGTGACATTTACATGGTTTTGGAAGCGTCAAGGATTGCCAATTGAAGATGTAACATACCATATGAAATACCAGTTTCAAACCTGAATAAACCAGTTCACCAGGGTGCCCCATTATGGTACGCAGCCTAAGCGTTGCTTATAGGGCCATGAGGCCGACTCAAATTTGTCAGTTCTTGTTTTAAATAAAACTTGTTCTGTTATGTAGTTGTTTGTGATTGACCTATTTCAACTCTTTGTTGGTGTGTTTAACAACTTTAGGATTTTTCTCTGCCCTCTTTGAAGAGTAGACAACTCCCTGTCTGCCGTACTGGAATCAGACCCGAACCTTGAATAAACGGTCATCGAGAACCACTGAAAACTGGACCCGTGACAACACTAGTATATATATACATGTACAACTCTTCTATATAACTTTGTCACTGTTTCATAAACATTACTGTGGTGCGATCTGTTCTCATAACATTAGATACACATCTGAGGCATGTACAATAAAGGCAGTGATGACATTAATCACTCATTGTTGTACGTACACTGGCAGAATGCTTGTCGTCATTGTCGTCATCGTCATCATCCAGTGGGATGCTGTCAGCCGATTCACGCAGCATCTTTGCTTCCTCCTGCGCCTCCTTGTAGTGCATCTGGGACTTCTCACGCATGCTCGTCCGCCGTATCGATGCGCTGCAGAAACGAGTGCTTATTTAACGCCTTCGTGGCTGCATCAAAGGGAACACTGACGAAAACCAAGGATTAGTGGCTTAATCAGTTGTCTTTAACAAAAATGGTGCAATATGTTAAGTTAATTGCGCATAATGATTAAGATCAGTACTGGTATGTACAGTTACATGCATGAGTATGTTTATTTCGCTCTAGAAAATGCTGGGTTTAACAGTTCATAAACACGCAATTGTTCTGTCTGTTCTGTGAGGCGAAGCAGGAAGGTTGGTATATCAACATTTAGGCATGAAGCAAATGTCACTGAAAACCACCACCAGTTAATGATTAGTCTTGTCAATGTTTATTATTATTATTGTAAAATGAATAGATTGGTACAAATGTAACTGTCACTGAGTTAATCTGCACCAGAAGATGCAATTTTTACAAATTCCAGACATACAGTGGCGATTCATCGTCACAGTATCACAGTCACACTAAGCAATATATAAAAATCAATGATTCGATTTGACCCAAGGCTACCGAGAAAACAAATCAAGGCTCTATTTCATAGTTTATTATGGTACGCAATCACACAAAACTACTGATAATCTGACATCGGCAGAAAAATTACAGAATTCCCAAAGACTGACGACACTGGAGTTGCCATTTTGTCACTTCATATTATCAATGTGTTTTTTCCATGAGCACTCGGGTTATTCTTACGCTGCCGATAATGACGTAGACACCTGCAATAATAATTAAAATGAATTTTTATTTTATTTTACGCTGCCGATAATGACGTAGATGCTCGCAATAATTAAATTGACAAAAATGGAATGGAATTCATGGTTTCGAGGCCCAGTATGGACCCTGCAGTATCCCACATACATGTTTAAGCAATGACCCCCCCCTTCCCGGCTTTTCTGTGTCTCGTGTCACTGTTACTTTATTGTGTATGCTGCAGAATAACTGGATCTGGAACTGCATCCAACCTTTGGACACATCAACAGGATTAATGACACCAGTTTTAAGAAGGTTGCTGTTACTAGAAAGACTACCACATGTAAGACCCACAAACCACCGGGTTAGTGCAAGAACATAAGGCCATAGTCTACCATGTGCAGAAAATTATCCCTGAATCCTACTCGAGTCCATAAAAGACGCCATCCATAAATTGCACCCCAATGTACCCCGCCTTCATTATGTCCCCCGCTGCTTCTGTAAACACAACAGACATTGGTCTAAATAAGTCTCACTCTTCCACAGTACATGCCCTTTTGAGCACCTTATACCCTTGAGAATGTTGTGCACAATTTACCCCCACCACCACCCTTATCCCACTGTACCCTATCCATGCAATGCTAGTCAGCACTGCCATGATGTTCGGCCACGTAAAGCCATACAACGCACAGATAAAAATTAAATGTGGTAGCGTTATCGATATATTTTTATCAATGCGCCCCAAAATGTGTTCTTGTATTGACTATTTTGTCTATAATCTGTGGACATCTTCTCAGATAGACCACTAGATAAAGTAGTAGTCAACAAACTTGTCATACATATGCAAAGGATGATAATTCCAACATATCTACAACAGTCTGTTGACTACTACTCCTGCTGGTGGTCACTCTGAAGAAATCCACAGACGACGTACGAAACGTCAACAAACGTAAGAACTAATGTTTGGTCACGCCTCGATAAAAATTTATTTTACCGATCTCATTAATCACTCTAATGGCGTAGCGTTATGTTTGTCAGCGCCACCAGCATGTAGGCACTATGACTCGGATGAGGTGCAGCTTGACGCGTTCTGACCCACCAATACCCTCTAACCAGGTGCACATAAGCAGCTACAACTACAAATATTGCGGTCTAACCTCGCCGCAGCCTTCTCCCCGAGTGACGTGTTCGAGTTGTATATGGAACTCAAGCTATTGCCGCTCACTGTGCTACTGAAATAGTGAATAGACACACGGCGTGTAACCTCAGACTCTATGACGCATCATAGGTATGGTTAGTTCTGATCACAGTAAAGTAGGGATCTTGACTCTCTAGGTAGAATGTTCAGCAGCAATCTCAGCTCGGTTCAACATGGTCACTGGGCCAGATATGGATAAAAAAGTTACAATTTCATATGTTATGAACAGTTGTCATTAATATTCTGATGGTGTTTTCATGATTCTGATGGGAGACAAGATGAATATTTGATTCTGACAAATAAATAAACATTGATAATTTACATGCATACTGCGAAAATCAGAAATAAAAATAAACCGCTTAATCAAAACCCAAATTAAGTTTGTTGTCCAATATAAACCTTTCAGACATAAACTGGATTGTTTTTGTTGGAAACAAAACTTTCTAATTAAATGCAAATCGTAAAGGCATGAAGTGTAATTTTTGTATCCTAAAATGATGATATATAGTATAAACCATGTATATATTAACATCTTAACCACCCAAATGTGTTTAAACGAACCACAATTTTTTTAAGAATTTCACCGTTATCTGTTTAAGAATATCAAACTTGTCGATAAGTACATTCGCGAACAGTTGCCAACAATTTCAAATACTTTAAAAACAATTTATGGGGGTTAGGCGTTCATGAGATCACATGATAGGCATATCATTAACAACCGTAAATTATGTTCCTTCTGCTTGAAATGTAAACATGAAATTTGGACCTAAACATTCAAATTAAACAGATAAATGTAAAAATAAAAATAATTATGGTTCATTACAACATATTCAGTAAGTCAAGAAATTAGAATATATATAATTTGCATTATATAACATAATTTGTATTATATAACATAATTTTCTGATTAAAACGACCAGACTCAGTCCCTTTAACTGGAGGCAATTATTCAGACAGCATTAAAATAATAATACAAACAACTTTTCAAACATAATCTGCGAATTCACATTTTCTTAAAACGGGACATTTTCCACCACCGAGAGAGTCGAAAGCGAAGAGTTACGAGAAACACACAGCAGCCTCGCCCAGCTTCATTGTCCGCACATGCTAGAGCTAGAGATAAAAGACAAAACCGTTACCAAGTGCTAGCACACCGTCACACAGCATAGTGACCATTAGTAACAACACAAACACCTGTCGTTAGGGACATCATGTTCTTACCTTGATGACTGCACTGGTGCAACTGGCCTATTTTAACATGGACAACAGTTGTTGAACTAAACGTATTTCACATGAAGCCAACTCCGCCAGGAATTGACATTTGTTGCTCCTCCCCCGAGGAAGTGGCTACTAATTTCTTCCAAAAGATTAGTTATTATGGAAGATAAAAATAAAATTATTGCTAAGGCAGCCAGGATGACAAATTCTATGCTTGTCTTGAATTGAACAATACATTTACTATTTGCCTCGGACTGTAGTTGGTGTACTAAGTAATATCCCAGATGAATGAAATTTTGAGTTTTCGATATCTGTTGTGATGTTTCATGATTTTTAAACTTTTTTGTAAATATAAAAAAATTACCACATAATGTCAAATGAATTTAATAAACAATTTTTTTATAATACGACTTTATCTGTACCGCATACATCGAGGTCAATATTTCCTAGTATACTAGAAGAAACAAATTGAATAAAATAACACATGAACAATCCCTTGAAGACTGATGATATAATCAAAACGGAAATTAATGTTAGATATTCGGATAATAAAATGTGTTTACAGATAAACAATGTATTAATATTTGCCTTTTAAAATGTAATAAAAAATTAAAAAATATCAGTATCATACAGTCTATGATTTTGGCAATGTTTCATTTCTCATTCATCAAAAGAACAGGCATGGGACCAAAAAACAGCACCAGTAAAACAGAGCTTTTTTGTTAAACAGTGTTTGTTATGCACATTCTCAGAAAATCAGAAATGCAAACTGAACATGACTCCAACTATTAATGATACCAACCTCCTTGTGTTCTGACTGCGTTTGCGTACGAGGTCACGTTTTCTCGTCGCTCTGTGTGACTCAATCTCGTCCTTCATGTCGATGATCCGCTGCTTCAGATCCAGGTCTTCACAGATATCTGGATCAGGAAGACAGTCTGTCAAGGGGTGGTCTCAAAAGCAGCAATATAATCAGAGTTTTTCTCAACTTCTTGGTTGTTTCGTTGACACGATAATAAAATTATGATACATGAGAGAACAGCACAAAGAAAAATATACTTTTTGTAACTCCAAGAGAATGTCACAAAAAGCAACTTCCTTTGCTGTAATTAACAGGGACTGTATCATAAACTATTAACAAGACATCATCAGGCTGTCACAATTTGTGTAGTGACGGATATCACCATTAAGCGATCGATGTAAAAAAACATGTCATTAATGCTAATCAATGTTTAACAGTGATCAATGAACCATTATAATTTACTTGGTATGCAACTTGCTCAAGGGGTAGTCTCAAAAGCAGCAATATCATCAGAGTTTTTCTCAAAACTCATCCCCAAAAAATTTTACTTTTGTAACTCGGGGAGAATGTCAGTAAACGTCCACTGCTATAATTACTATGTCATATAATGGGCTCTAACAATATGTTTGTGACGGATAATGTCACTATTAAGTGATTGATGTATATTGTGTAATTACCGCTAAAAACATGTCTCACACTAATTAATGAACATTTATAATTTACACAACTAGCTCAACTTTTACCTTTATTAATGGCAACTGTCAGGACTCAAGCATTCAGAATTTTTTTTTTTTTTAAACATGGGCATATAGTCTGTAAAATATATTTATGACATTGCAGTAAAAATGAAGAGTTCTCAACCTTTTTCTTTCACACCAGATACCTGCCTCTCCCCCCCCCCCGAGTACTGAAATGTTTGGTCAGGGAACTCATTAAAGGGACATAATTTTTGCCTTCGTGGACCCCACAAAACAGTGAAATTACTGCACTTTGAGCAAATCTCCATGTACCCCTGGAAAACCTCTCATGTACCATATCCCCCATACATGTCCCCAGACGGAGAACCCCTGGTCTAAACCAACATGCAAGGTTACATGAGTGTTCACATGGGGGCGCCACTAGACAGCAAGCAGGGTGGTGTGGTGACTCACCAAGCGGCGTCTCTCCAGCCTTTGTAACGGCCTCAAGGTCGGCTCCATTCTCCACCAACAACTCCAGCACAGGAAGCTGAAACATGCAAGTGTAACACAATTTAAGAATAAGATTGTGGGACGTAAATTCATGACATACCAAATTTTTTTTAAAATCATGCCTCAAGTTCGATCTTTCAAAACCGCCACGAAGGAGAACTGGATGAGAAAGTATTAAACAACGTCTCATTTGTAAAGGATGTGTTGCTTAACACAGTGACAAGACGAGCTACATTCAATGATCTCTGTTTTATGTACACAGTGATTGAAAATACATCTTTTCATACAAGTAAATATATTATTATTATTAAAACATATACAATGAAACCTACAACCACCTGCATTAAGAGACCACCTGTCATTAACGATCACAGTCAATCCCTTCCGATACAACCTGTGTGAAGAGACCACTTTTCAACCATCCATTGAGTGGTCGCTTAAGACATGTTTGACTGTATCTTATGGAACCCCAGTGGCAACATAATAAATTTTTGGAAAGAAAACTACCAATAAATTCTGCTATTTCTCAAATAAATCTGACAACACTGTCAAAAGCCATGTAGTTGCAATAATATTTTTGGTTAATCTGCTGAATTAGTCACTGTGTGCAAATGTATATATTATATCTACCTATGTGGGTATGAGTTCTGTGTGCTCATACATCAAAGACCAAACAGCAGCAGTCACAAAACTCATCACACCTACAGTGTAGCGCACCAGCCTTGCAAAAACACAACAGTGATTTAGTGTAAAGTAGCTTCACCTGTCCCCAGCAGGCGGCTGCGTGTATCGGCTGCCACAAATCGTCGTCCACTGGGTCAACTGCGACATGCTGGTTAAGAAGATACTCTGCGACGTGGACATAGCCGTTCGCTCCTGCTATATGTAACTATAGAGAAAAAGAAAGTAAGTCCGACATGGGTAAACAAAATGAAGCCATGCACTAGATACAGGCTAAGGACTAAACTTAAATTAAAAGTTTGTTTAGAAACATATTTTTTGTAGTCAACAATTGCCTAGGTCACCCAGGCTCACATTCCAGTCTCAGTTCTGTTCTCAGTTTAGTTAATCACGGACAAAATAATAATGTTACATAGCAATTTATGCATGCAGTTAATTAATTTACACTGCATACCAACCATCAAGATAATGGTACAACAGATTTTGTGATAATTCTAATTTGTCAATTATAGTACCAACACGTATCCATAGCCATACATACCACATTTGTATGGTTGAAATCCATTTTTTTTACATGAAATTATGCTAAAACTGTATAAATCACGTATCATGCACTTATTCTTATCAAATGTTGCCATCTATCAGATTATAGAATATACATACATACATCAAACAAAATCGGCTAGGTTTTGTCGGGTATTTGCCTTGTGCCATAACAAAGTTTTTCATAAAAAAATTTATGTATGTGATAAACACAAAAAAATATGTACTATTTTTTATTTGAAACAAATCCATTTTATGGCCACATTCCTCCTAAAAATGTGTACTGTATATGGAAAATGCGTACAACGTGGCTGGTCTGCATCGCAAGAAGCTTGTTGTGTATCAGTTTTTGGTGTAGTACTTCAAACAAATTAAATTAATTTTAAAGAGCATTTTAAAGCATGTGTTGCCACCAACAACCCATAATTCTTACCGGAGTCTCTCCGTTCCTGCCCCGATACTCGAGATTCTCTCCCTTCTCGCTCAGTAATTTCATGTCATTCAACATCCTTGTTTCTGTTGACAACCTCGTCTCGTCAATCATCTCCTGTGTTACACCTGTCACCAACATAAAGGACAATCTTAAGAGAATCCTCTTCCATGGTTCACTTAGGGAACTAACTTAAAATTTTCCAGATTTTCCCCTGACCAAAATGTAATTTCCACCAACCAAAATGACAACAAATAAATATTTTCTAACAATGATTCCCAGCTCACCTACAGCCATCCAATCCAACTTCAAAGATCTTTCTAGCTTTTACACAAAATTTATTCCAAACGATTGCCTTAACCATAGATTGACCGAGATTTTCCTAACCTTCCATTAAAATTCCCAGACTTTTCCCTGATCTGCATAAAACACACCTTCTGGGTTTCCCTTTCCCATATTCTTCTGCCACAAGTCTTCCCTCACACAAATTGTCCTCTACCAAACTTAGCAGACTTCCCACAAATGTTTAATATTTTAACATGCAATGCGTAATTGCTCATACATAATCAATTTAACATATTTGTGAGATGCAGGGTTTACCTACATACTCAAAGACACATATATAAACTTTGCCGCACTAACACTCAAGATACTGAAAGGAAGCTATGCCACTTTCATTATGTTAGTTTCTTTACACTGTTTATACTGATGTACCAATATCTCACCTCGTTTTGACATTTCTGACTCGATGAAGTCAAGGGTGAGCTCATCCTCACAGATGTCATAAGGCATGTTTCCGTCTGCGTTCACAGCCAGGAGCTCGGCTTTGCTGCAACAATAATGTAATAATGTAGGACAACATATAGACAGTGATGCCACAGATGCAAGCATGCATGCATGTGTGTGCATGCCATTGCCTTTATGACAACTGGCCAGATGTTGAAATGAGCAAAAACTAATCTTAACAGAATTCAAACAATCCGATTAATTAACAAACATTTCGTTAAAAATAATTCACTAACACATAAACAGTGTTGAAATACTGCACAGCAAATTAAATATCTTAACATACCGTGTGTTTGCGGCTATTTTTGGCACTGTACTTCTTGGACATGACTGTCATTTATAAAGTTATCATTAGTTAGAAGTACCAAATGCCCATGTTAAAAAGGCCAGTATTTTCTTGACAGACAACAGAAGATGTGACACGCTTCCACTGGTCCTATGAAAAGTCAATGCCACTACACAACATTAATGATATTCATACTACTGAAATGGGATGATGATTACAGCACTGAATGATCTCAAGATGGGTCAGTGAAATTTTGGATGTGAAAACAAATGTTGTGAACAGAGCTTTCTCTTAGGATTCGGGTCACTAAAAGTAATCTTTCTGTCAGTGTTGGTGTCATTTTATCAAAAACATCAGGTATGAACTCTGGCCCAGAAACTGTGGTGAAACTGTATTATAACATGAATGGATAATGTATTGGTTAACAATGAAACATAACAAGGTTTGATAAACATATTTCTGTTCCCACTACATTCACTAATTTATCTGAACCTTTTCTATTTATAGACAACAGACGTTTCCCTATTTCAACTCACAGCTATTCATAATAAAACAGCAATTTTGCTAAGAGAGAGATTTTGCGGGAATACTCACTGGTTGATCAGGTATTTGCACAAGTGAACATGCCCACAGGTGGCAGCAGCATGCAATGGCGTCCACAGTTCGCTGTCACATGCATTGACATTGGCACCAAACTCTACCAGTAGTTGCATCATAGCCTCAAGGTCATCTATGCAGCACTGGAAGCAAAACAAGAAACTTCTGGGTAACTTTACAAACTTCTATAACAGAAATTGCTATAATAACAATTACATAGGATGAACACTGTGAATAGTCTACATGCAGTAATTGTCACATGGCTGAATGCTTCCCAGAGAAGTCAAGTCAGTGTTGGAATGAACAGGTTTGCCAGGGTGTGAAGTGTAACACGCTTTGAAACCGCACTATGTAAAAACGTACCTCTACATTTTCTTTTCTTCTGGGCCAACCATGGATGATAATGCACAGTTAACTGCATTAAACCAGATTTAATGAGACTGCCAGCCCAAGCACCACAGTTCAAATATCAGAAATCTGTCAGTTTTGTGTTGCACCTCAACAGGACACGACTATTTTTTCCATTGATAACAATGTTAATGTTTTAAAATATAAAAAATTCTTTTTCTCCAGAAAATCAACATACAACATGCTCCCCTTCAAATGGTGTCCAAAGCAACAATAATTTATCATGTCTACACGCACAAGGGATCATGTCTATACAGACAAGGGATCATGTCTACATGCACAAGGGATCATGTCTACACACACAAGGGATCATGTCTAAATGCACAAGGGATCATGTCTACATGCACAAGGGATCATGTCTACACACACAAGGGATCATGTCTACATGCACAAGGGATCATGTCTACACGCACAAGGGATCATGTCTACACGCACAAGGGATCATGTCTACACGCACAAGGGATCATGTCTACACGCACAAGGGATCATGTCTACACGCACAAGGGATCATGTCTACACGCACAAGGGATCATGTCTACACGCACAAGGGATCATGTCTACACGCACAAGGGATCATGTCGACACGCACAAGGGATCATGTCTACATGCACAAGGGATCATGTCGACACGCACAAGGGATCCTACAGACACTGTCACATGCATATGTGTCATAATCCTGACATCTGGCCATGTTCTTATTCAAAAATAATTATCCAGGAAAAAAAATGCTAAAAGAGGATACCATCTCAAAATCACCGGCACTTGATTCCTATGACATGAACCTGGAGGTAGATAAGTAATCAATCTCCACCAGCCTAGTTGGTGAAAAACCTCCTAGTATCAGTGTTAATCACTAGATGACAGCACTGTGCCCTGTGTCATTCAATCTAGCCTGTTACATGCTTTGACACTTGTATTGACAACCGCCCCGGATGTCCCAGTCAATGCCATTGACAGCGGGGACGTCAGCACCGACAGAGCATGACCAATGACATCAATACGGGCTCACACACACGTAATGTGCCCAGCTGTCATGCTTCAGTTCACCCTCTGACTTTCCCCACGTCTGGCCTTTGCGGAGAAACATGCCCTTTTTCCTAGTCGTGTCACCAGCAAACTTCCCGCAGAGTGGAAGAAGAAAATGTTGTTGGCATAAACATCAGAATGTCTGCATTTGTGCTAAATGCATTATACACAGCTAAAAATGAACTGGAAATCAAAACCAGCTTGTTCAAAGACTGGTGACCTCTGATATCTTTAGGGACCATCTGTAAAGTACGTCACGATATTGTTTGACGTTTTTTAAACCCCCACCCCTTGTAACGCTTCGTTGGCTTCGCAATGCTGGCCTGTAGTGCCCCTAAAACTATTTAAATATTTTTAGAAAGATCCCCATGTATTGTGCAAAGGGCCTAAAACTATTTTTATATTTATGTGATTCATATTCACAGGTAGAATATAGGTCTGCATAACTACTTATACACAGCAACTGGTGGGTCTTCTCTGTATTGATACACTCATGATACGGAAAGACACACAGAATAGCAATTAATGCAATCAATCTGACATCAACAGCTAGGTGAGCTGAATAATTTGGGACTGTCCCAGGGTGACCACAATGATTAGGTGACTTTATAAATGAGGTGACTGTAAAGTTAGGTTTGATCGTATTTTGTATGCAAACACACACACAAAATTACACCGGGAAGCTTAGCATGTCGTTAATACAATATAATAATCTGGTCGCAATTCTGAGCCTGATCCTTACTGGCAGGTTGTCAGTTATAGACCGGTCATCAGTTACTGTCAGGTTGTAAAGGCACATCTGCGAAGGCGTGTTCTATGACTAAGGGAATATGTGAGGATGGAGGTTAATAAACACAAGTAGATGAAAACATCTGGAGGCCACCCAGTAATCACATACTCCATCGAAACATCGATCATCGTGATTTTAATAATACACACACTGAATACATCGAATATTGCTTCGAACAGACAGTATACTGCCAGATAATCATCGCAAACAGCTATTAATAGTCTCGTGCAAGGACAACCATTAATTCCACGCAGTAAATCTTAAAAGACATTTGACAGCAAAACGGGGTTTGAAATGTCTGAATAAAAATATATTAATAAATGGCAGTGCTCTTGAAATTAATTAAATTAAATGTACAGAATTTCTAGAGATCCGGAATGCTGCAAACCAACTAAAATATGTATAGCCCACCTGTGATTATAAAAGCTCCTATGAAGGCAAAATCAGCACCAATACGATCTCTACATACATGAAAGTAAACTTAATGACAAGACCTCTAATGAGAACATCACTGTGGGTATTATCTTTAACACGATTCTTTACACTTGCATTTAATAGCAGAAAAACATAAGCTTACCACAGGTCAAAGTGCCCATATAACAACGACATAAAACATATAAAGTTCGTAAAACACGCATTTCCCCATCATATGCAACATACAAATTTCCAGACCCAGTGGTGCAGTGTCATATTTCTTTCCTCACTGCAGTGAACTAACCCAGGGTTATGAAATGCAAAATAACCACAAACACTGATACATTATGGACACACCATTGTAATATTGAGCTGGCAAAACAACTGGCTTAGTGCATTGAGATGAGTTTTTTGCAGAGAGGATTTGTTATGCGTAACACATAAACTGGTGTCATCAACATCGCTGTATGCGCTAAATAGAAACACCTTCGCGTGATCTCGGCATATGTGCAATTTTCAGGCAATGCGATTAGCGTTAATCAACAATATTCAATGCCGTATATTCACGTAATTCAGAGAATGCTTAGCCAAAGTTATTGCTGGATTTCTAGTTAAAGATTTTCACATAATCTTTCCATGTGTGAACATGCTAAATTTAACTCGAAACATGAACTATGAAAATAAATAGTGCAGCGCTTTAGAGAAAAAATTAATTGCTTTGTAGAAGGCAATATTTTTTGCCTGCATTTTTGTGATTAATGTGTAAAAATCCCACTATTACCATCTTTCATAATTTATCAAATGAGTCATGTAAACATTAATCATTGCATCATATTAAATAATAATTATTTTCACAGCGTGTTTTCACATGCATCTAGTTTTCCCAACACAACATAGCATATTTTTGACAAAATGTCATTAACTTTTGATAATCACATGTACTTCCCGGAGAACAACTTGTTGACAGAATAACAGTTACTGTTTGCATCTGACTGATAAAACACTTGTTACTGATTTAAAATAGAATTCTTCTGCCCACATTTTGTCAATATCACATATCCTCCTTAGCATAGAAAAAACTGCCCATACCAGCTTGCACATTTTTACTCTTATATACACTGTGTGATATATCACGCCACACTAAATAACAAATATCTCACTTGTAATGAAGATACAACACTGCTCTAGTTCCCAAGCAGCATTCATCACAAGGAATTTGCTCTTGCTAAACTGCCAACACTGAACTCTAGCTGAATAAAAAATATGGCTATTTTACTAACATGTTTACCATATATAGAGAACATACTATAATTATAATGAATTTCTATACTCATAACTATTTTAAAGTTTTGCTTGGACAGTAAAATCAAAATATAATTATAAGTTTTGTGTTGTAACCAATTACAGTATAACAGGGACATATGTACAGGTGTTGCAATCATAGTTAATTGTAAATATGACTGTGTAATCATAGTTACCATATAAAATGGAATTACCCGTATTCTCAGGTTTTGTAATCTTAGTTGTAATTATGACCACGTAATTGTAACTAACCTTGTAAAATCTAATAGTGTTATAATTGTAATAATAACTGAGACTTTGTAATGCAACCCGACAATCTGCTACAATCTAGTTCCCGTCGTACCCGAGATGTCCCTGCAACCTTGCGTCAGTCGTTATTTTCCAACAACTGTTAGAAAATGAAGTGACATCAGGACACCCCGTCCTCATCAGACGCTATCCAGTTGCAAGTTGTCAATTTGAAAACCTGGGTACCGGCCATTAAGCCTAATGATGGCTTTATTAAGTGGATTCTATTACACTCGAGCAAAACTGCTGGTTTCTACGCGCAATCAATGCAACATTACATGAGCATCGGCAAAGTCGCAAACACACTCTTTAACAATGCATAATAGACACAGCATACTGGGTACTGGGTGCCTCTCTTGTTGATGACATTTGAATCTCACAGAATCAACCTGAGCATCCAGGCACCACCAGTACCATTTCTGTAGGATCCTTTTCCTGTTGACAGTTTGCTAGGAAAACAACACAAATATGAGTCTACCCAGTAGTACCACAGTTCTTTCCACCAAAGACGTCTAATGGAGAAAAAACACAGGTATTTCATGTGTTTTCGGACACCTTCCAGACTCCATAAAATGCATATTCTTGATATTCATAATGTTGTGTCGGCACTACTGAATAAATAAAAAATATCTGTTTATGCCCCCTCCTCAGTTTAAGTTGTATTTCCATTTTTGGGACAATAAAGTTATTATTATTATTAATATATAATATATATTATTATTATTAATATATAATATATAAGGCCAACAATAACTTTAGTTTCTGAATGTATAATACTGAATGTGAAATGTAACCAAAACAGGAACAAATGTTGTTATTTCTGCAATCTCTACATGTCATCATATTTATGTGCTGCTATCTAATAAAATAGTTATGGTTACAACCCTGTGGCTGACAAAACAACTGTATTCGACCTATTAAGTGTACATGCCCTAATTAGCATACACCTCCTTTTTTAATCAGCAGGATCCATAATTATTGTAATATTGTAATTCATCTTCAGAGTATAAATGGAAACTTGTCCATGGTAATGGAATATCTTAATCCAACATTGAAGCAAATGGTAACAAGGGCTGACTTTTTTATTATATTTTTATTCTGAAATTTTGCCCATTCAGAAATGTCACCTGAATTGGTATTTAACCCTTCATATATATATATATATATATATATATATATATATATATATATATATATATATATATATATATATATATATATATATATATATATTTATATATATATATAAATAAAAATTTAATTAGGCATTTATAACGTGCCGTGCAACTGGATAAAAAATCTGCTCAAAGACACTAACATGGTAAAATATGTAAAATAAGACAATATAAATAAATAAATAAATATATATATTGTTTGTGTGAACGCATTATTACCCTAAGATAATGCCAACAATTTACAGATCACATAACCAGCTGATGTGTTGCTAATATACTACATTAATCTTATCATCAACGCTTCAGTGACCAAAATGCTCGCTCCATGTTCCATATCTAGTGGACATAGCCAACATCTACTACGCAGTAAATTTTCCCCTGCCAGTCCAAATGGACGGACATTTAAAAAGTCGGAATCCCTTACGGTTATCTGACGGATTTCCACCGGCGTCTTCGTCTAACATTCACGCTTGCTGAATCCCATGCCGTTTCCCAGGATAATATAATCGCGCTACAGTGATAAGGTTTTCCTCTTGATCGGCAACATTGAAATTACTGGTGCCCCAATCAGGCGACGTTGATGCCACATAGTTATGTGCTCTCCGATGAAGCAGACTCCCAGCGGACAACAACCCGCATCAAACCTACAACTCTCGTTTGTGAAGGCACTTCTGCCTGATTATCACCTCATCCGAGATGTTCTGAATGATCTTCAAAGACACATATTGATCATCTCCACGTAGATGCAAATGCTCAAGTGTGCAAAATAAACTGTTGAAAAATATATTCATCGTTTGTTTTTTAATGGATGTATATTATTACCATTATTCTTTTTTGTGTTTGTGTCAATTTTGCCAACATTCTCCCAAGCTCGTTTAGTGTCTGCCAGTTTTAGCTGTCAAACACAGTTACTGCGTAGCACACAATAGAGGCAAATGCCATGTGTCTCAACTGTTAATATTTGTTAGGTTATTACCAAGAAAAATAAACAATGATACACCTAGTGTTGAGTGTACCCAACTGCTAATTAGGATTTAATGCTGCTACTCAAAACTTAGGATTTAAGGCCATTATTCAAAAACTTTAAACTAGCCTGTTTAAAGCCAAGCCATATATCTGAAGCAAGCCTTAAAGAACTCAATAGGTAGAAAGTCACTTCATACCAGGGAAAGTGAATTGGGCAAGTTAGTTAACAATATATGAAATGCACAGAATACCACTGACAGATCTGTTCCTTCAATTGCTGACCCAACTGCTCTGGGAAGTATTCAGCCACACTGTCTTCAATGGTCCCTAGCTAACAAATTGAGGTAGTTTTTTTAAGTCAACTTGGGGCAACCTGTCTTGCCAGACAGCTTGTGGTAGCACACCCGCTGAACATCCATCTATTACAAAAGATGTTCTACTACTGGCGCATCAACTGAAGACTTCCTTTTTTGCTGTGGAACAAGGTCTAGTGTGTTGCCTTGTGAGGTTACTTTAATGTTGAAGTCCAGAGGTATTCTATAGCTAAACCTGAGCAAAAGCTAGCATGTAACATAAAAAATGACAGCAAGAGTTTTTATGCATATGTAAGCAAAAAGTACAAGACAAAGTCGGACCCCCAGAAGAGTGCTGGAAATATAATATCACAGGGGTTTTTAATGGCGGAAGACCTAAATGGTTACTTCAGTTCAGTGTTTACCAGAGAGGATATTAGTTCATTACCAGTTCCAGATGCTAAATTTCAGGAGGCTTGTCATTAAAAGAATTACAGACCAGTGAGTTTAACGTCAGTGATTTGTAAATTATTAGAAAGGTTAATTAAAGATCATATGGTGGACTTCCTTGTTAGGCATAAATTATTAAATTCATCTCAACATGGGTTCCTAAAAGCGAGGTCATGCTTGACAAATACATTATGTTTTTTGGAAGAAATCACTAAGTGGATAGACGAGGGATCGCCAGTAGATACTATCTACTTAGATTTTCATAAAGCTTTTGACAAAGTGCCACATCAGAGATTACTACATAATTAAAAGCCCATGGTATCGGTCATAATTGACTGGATAGAACAATGGCTGACTGACAGAAGACAGCATGTTGTAGTAGATGGAGAAGTTTCAAATTGGAACTCAGTTTTGATTAGGGTACCACAAGGATCAGTATTAGGACCTTTATTATTCTTAATATAATTATATCAATGACTTGGACGACAATATAACAAGTAACATACTCAAATTTGCGGATGACACAAAAGTGTTTAGAAAGGTTAACACTGATGGTGATGTTAAATTTGGGGAAATGTAAATGCCTACATACAGGACATGGGAACTTGGATGTAAACTATAAAATGGGAGATACTGTTCTGGGTACTATTGTAAAAGAAAAGGACTTAAGAGTTACAAAAAGCGGTGATATGAAAGTTTCAGAGCAGTGTGGTATTGCAGTTTCAAAGGGTAATCAAATTCTTGGGTTGATTAGGAGAAACATAACATACAAGGAAAAAAGATAATTATAGCTCTGTATAAAGCAATAGTTAGACCTCATTTAGAATACTGTATACAAGCGTGGAGACCATATCATAAAAAGGATATAGATACGCTTGAACGCATACAGAGGAGAGCAACTAAAATTATTCCAGAACTGAGAGACCTTAGTTATGAAGAAAGCCTGAAAGAATGTGGTTTAACAACTCTAGAGATAAGGAGGTTAAGAGGACATCAGATTGAAGTTTTTTAAAGATATTGAATGGGTATGAAAATATTGATAGAAATATGTTTTTCTCACTCAAGAAAGATAGCAGAACTAGAGGACATGAGGTAAAATTAGTAAAGGACCAGTGTAGATTGGATATCAGAAAGCACTCGTTCTCACAGAGGACAATAAATGAATGGAACAAACTGTCTACAGATTGTATAACTGCTAGCAGCGTGAAATGTTTAAAAACAAGGTTGATGCATATCTCAGGAGGGCAGGTTACACGTAGATGAATATTGTTGGACTCTCGATATGCCAATGGCTTCCTTGTCCACTTGCCATCTGGGCCTTTGGCTTGAAAGTCTTGTTAAATCTAAACAGTCCCATATTTTGTGAACAGCTTATCTGCAAAACAGATTTCATGGAACTATTTTCTCATGGTTCAAGTAATCCCCAAAATTGGGTACCATCTCAAAATCACTGGAAGTATTCACCTGCCACCAATCAGGAAGTAAAATAGTGATCTGGTCCCACCCTATAGTACAGTTTGCCAGTGTTTTGTGCTGGCTCATCACTGAACGTAAAGAAATGGCTAATGTCATCCGTCAGACTAAAGACTCAATTTCTCTGAATATTTTACTTCCTCTTTCTCACAGTTTAACAAATTCTAATCAAAGGTCATATATCTCAGAACAGTTTTTTTACCCTACCCTGTCAATCACCAATGACATTAGAAGTACTGCTAATTTACTAGCATTTAACAAAATTGATCTAGATTGCCATCCAAAGCCACAAGCTCCAGATGGTAAGTGGAGTCCAACAATGTTCTGTCTTTGTGGCCCGCCCTTGTAAGATAACAGTGAATTATGTTTTAAAGAGAAACAAAATCATGGTTTTCGGCCTATGCACCTATAAGAGTTACTAAAACATAACCATTTGTAACTAGAATCAAGAATATCACGTAAGTGGTTTACTAGGAAAACCATCTTAATTACATGTGCCACGTCATCCTGTAAGATAACTCTATGTCATGAGTGTCATAGTCTGGCAACATTCACTCAACAAATGAAAATTTCTTTGTAAACACCTAGTCCTATACTTGCCAATAGGATATGGCTATGCTGTTTGCATGTAAACTCAACTTATGCAACATATTTTGGCCTTCTTTACTAAAATTATCCCGTTCTAACTTAGCAGCTCGCTTGATTGAGAGTTTGTGTTTCTTCCGATGGTCTTTCACTTTCGGTTGAAGGCATTTGATGCGTGTCTCACTGAAAGTCGATTTCTTGTAACGGAAATCAGGCACGTATTAGTCACCCAAAAAACATGTCAGCCACCAGAAAAAAGAGATCTGGCCTGAATCTCCCACGTTTAGAAACAATTACGAAAAAACCACTGGTGTGATATTCTTGGTTGTAGATGCAAATGGTTACTAGACCATGCATTGCTCCAAAACAATGACTTTTATTTCGCTTTAAGCATATCTACATTGATAGCATTTACACAATCAGCCAGTCATTTGTACTTTCTTAATTTCAATCTAAACTTTACTTATAAATTACTGACACTACTTGATACACTCAAATCCTTCTAGCAAGTTTTATGAAAATCGATATTTTTTTTACTATGCAATATTTTATGAACAACAATTTGGTCTCTCTTATGATATATATATATATATATATATATATATATACACACACACAAAAACTTGAATTTGTACTTGGGCGTCATTATCCACATCATTGCATAACCACAAATTCGTGCACACGAGTATGCACATGCAGGCATGAGAAGATTCCTGACACTGACATGTTCGCAGCTAGAGGCTTTGAACACACACAAAGACACGTTAAATGAAATCAATAGTGCTGCAGGAACTGGGTAGGGAACGTGTCCAGCAAGTGGTCATATTGTCCATAGTAATTATCCTAATGCGGCTGTCTAGCATATAATCTGTTTACACACAGTTTTGTAGTGGCAAAAGATAGTACCTAGTAAAATCATAATGGGCAAGGATCCTAGGATCCAGGAAAACAAGGATTGTGGCATTGCTTACGTATGTCTTTATAAAGGACTATCGTAAGAGGGCCGGCCCACAGCATACAAAAATCACAACATACACACTTGTCATATTAGCCGTGCAGTCAGGCATGGCCAACATACAAATCAATCTGGCTACAAAATTTAGATAAAATATAAATGGAATTCACTCATTTTAAGCCATCCCAAGTGAACCACCAGAGACTAAAAGACATGTAACTTTTGAGACACAGGTGTGTTCCTACATAGCGCGGTATCCAGTCTGTAGGACCATTCAAAGCACTTTAAACTTAACTACCTGGCAGACCTGTTCATCCAACACCATCTCTGGAAAGCATTTAGCTATGCTACAATTACTGCATGAAGACTGATCGTTCACATATCCACCACTGTCTATAGCCAGGTACTCTGAGGCAACATGGGGTGAACAAAATTGCCCAAACTTCGAAACGACAGCAAGAGGATTCGAAGCCGGATTCTCTCGAGTGAGAGTCCTGTGTTCTAACCACAGTGCCACTACAATTCACCCTACACAACACAATGTTTACCTGATGGAGAGCTGTGAGTCCATCTTCATTCATGGCATCTGGACTGACCCCTTCGTTCAGCAGCTTCCGTACTGAAACACAACAGGTAGGTATTATAGGCATTTATAATATTTAAATAATAATAATTTTTGCATGAATCTTTCAATGTACTGAAAAGCAAGCCGTTCAATTTAGACGACATTCTCCCAACAATTGTTGATCGGGATGCGCTACACTTTATAAAATAGCAGACATGAAAACACCATTTCAATTTCTCTTGGAAGCATTCAGCCACACTACAATTGTTGCGCGAAAGCTTATGTTCTTATCATTCCATCGCTGGAATCCGATCGCTGTCTCTTAGTTTAGAGTCTGATGTTTTACCACTGTTCCATAACATACGATCAACATCTTCTACAAAGAGTGACCCCTGCAGAGTTAGCTACGGCATCGCTGCCGTACACACTGCCTGCTCTGCACCTGACTGGGAAGCAACTCCGGCCGTTGCCTTCGGCCATCAGAGAGGAGAATGAAGGAGTAAAAATCAGTGTCAGAGACCACCACTCTGAGTCCACGACAGGTTACATATTTACCCCCTGTGTAGGGTCTTTTGCCTCCCCTGGCGTAGACACCAGATAGAAGGGACCTACAACCCTTACTGTCTCACCCGAAAGACACAGGCAAAGTGGGGTGAACAAAACTGCCCATGTTTCGAAACAGCAACATTTGAATTTGAACATGGTTCCTCTGTACTGAGTCAGATGCACCAACCAATCAGCTAGAGGGATTTATCTGTTTCTTCCAACGTTCACTGCTGCTACCATCTGGTGCACAGGCTGTGAAAGACACATCTCATATCTATACCAATATTAATCCGGACTATTCCAGACAATTTGTGTGGCTTGAAAGCCATATGACTTGTGGGAGAGTAGAGCTCCAGGCCTGTTGAGGGTCTTCCCTATAATTTCATGGTCCACTAGAATATGATCGAACAGGCGTGTGGGTCCAAAAATACATCTTTCAATGCAATTATCAATAATTTAGAGCTGCTAACAGTTTTTTTTCACGTTATCAGGCTGCTTGCGAATGTATTGTAGAACCCTACTGAATGGCTTTATTCATAAATAGATTATAATAAAAAAGGTGGTTCATTAAAAGGGAAACACGTTTGGGCGGTCAAGAAATCAGAGTAGATATATAATGGTTTTACAAAATGTATATGTTGTGCCTTAAGTTTAAAGCTCTCAGTGAACAAAGGAATTAGTAAAAAAATAAGTAGATTTTGTCAAAATATTAATCTTAGACAGTATTTACAGTTTTAATGTGTTACATTCAAACAATTATGAAACAAGTCATTAATGTGTTCATTGTATTTATGGGGAAACTTTCCAACTGTGACACGGATCAGATCATGTGTCACAGGTCAACGACCTTGATCTAACCGGCGTCTCATTGTTAAATAACTTTTTTGTTTTCTGATTAATTAAACTGTTTAATTATACTGTTCTAATTAATGTTGTATATTACATGAGGCTGAGTTTGAAGATATCATTGGGTTTGGTTTTAGCTTAATTGAATAGTTATAATTGAATAATTAGTGTGATTTACTGGGACATCAACCAAGAAAAATATGGAGGCCTATATAATCAGTGAAATTACCTGATTAGGTTTTAACAAGGTTTTAACAAGATTGTCATCCGAAGCAAAAGGTCCAGATGGTAAGTGGACAAGGAAGCCATTAGCATATCAAGAGTAACATTTTTTTTCACATATGCAACCGCTCCACTTTCATCTTCAACTTGTTATCTATATGTAATGTTTGTCAATTCTGTTTAGATATATATATATATATATATATATATATATATATATATATATATATATATATATATATATATATATATATGTACACACTGCCAGGATTTTATCATCATCTTCATAATCATTGATCAACATCTCAGAAAACTTCAATTTGTTCTCCTCTAGTGTTGTCAATCCATGTACTTCTAAGACATTTCTCATAGCTAGGCCACTTCTAGGAAAAGTTTAGCTCTCCCTTGAATTTGTTCATCTGCACATAGTCTGATGTGAATTATCTTCTCAGTTTGAGCCTCAGCCACAGCCTGGCTGGTTGTGATGTGCCAATGCAGTTGATTACCTTCTCTTTGTAACATCTGCCAAGTGCAGACTGTATAATTAACAATGACCACTGTGGCTACATGCTGGACATACACTGGGTGGCTGGGTCAAGACTGTCAACTGCAATATCACTGTGACATACTGACCACCTCTAGCCATTCCAAATTGGTGTGGGTGTAACGTTATTTATTTATCAACACTACATTAATGTAGATCTTTATTGATTTACATAATTTAAGTGTTACTGCATGTACTAGCTAAAGATCACACACCCTTATATCATGTTGACCTACACAAGATCACTGTGGTGATTCTCACCAAATAACAAACCTAGAACTTATAAATTTGACTACAAACTTGACAAAGACTTTGACACATTATGTGTGTGTGACCTGGAAAGTGATGTTACACATATTATTTGTTCACACATCCTTGAATTCAAATCCTTGACTCCTGAGGTGACCCAGGAGCCCGATGTGTGATCCGCAGATCTTAACAGAGTCGAGGCAGGAGGATCCGGGTGGAAGTGACGCTTGCTCTTGGTTCCTCCCCTTCTCCTTTCTCCTCTGCCGTTTCTCCGCCTCATTCAGTAGGCGGTCTGTCTCAAAGCAGGCCGTTGTCTGGTGAATTCTGCAGTGCCAAAGTGGACAGTCGGCAGTCAGGTCCTCCCAGTTACTGGAGTTGATTTGGCCTTTCTTTAGGCAGATCTTTAGTGTGTCACTGGGTCACTTTCTCTGGTTGCCATGGGTTCTCTGACCATGGCTCAGCTTGGAAAAGAGAACTTGTCAGGGTAGGCAGAGGTCAGGCATTCTTACACAGTTGCCCGAGATGTTACGGACATTTCTGCTGAAATTTATGTTTTGGTGGGTCATGCAGGATCTTGTACCTCCTCTGGCATAGACACATCATAGAAAGGACAGACAGTCTTAGGAGATGCACATTACCAATTTCCTTCCCATATACCAGGTGCTGGGCAAGTTGGCAAATTGCACCAAATTTCTCTGAAACGACAGGGTGGGTCCCTGGCCTGGATTTCACCGACAACCGCACCTGTTGTACCATATCACCCTGTGTCCACCGACAGGTACGGTGATATAATTACTAGGATGTCAGCACAACATGTTTCCAATAACATGCAATTTAATTAGACACCAGCTAATTACTCTGCCAAGACTTGAGTCAGATGTTGATTACTGTGGTTCTGTTGTGACCTTAACAGCGATGTGATGTGGAAATCATGTTATCAAAGTCAGAAATATTGGTGATGATAATTCTTGGATGAACAAAGCCACCATTTCCACCAATCCTGGCACTTGCCTGTTTTCCAGGAAGGGCACAGACCAGTGACGGAACAGGGTGGAACAGCAAATAGTTCTCAGTAGGTGCTCCATGTCACGGTGACTCCGGCATGTTTAGATAGATAATGGTACGACGCAATTTTTCACAAAAAGAGAAGCAATATGTACATTAAAGTATGTTTCTGTTTTGGCTATCGCACCAGTGATTGCCGGTGACAACATTAGTCAGTCATTGCTGGTTGAACAGGCAAAATATATCAAGCGTCATTCCATGGTGTAAAGACATACCTTAATCTATATAATTATGGTTGCTTCAAATTTTGTGAAAAGTTGCATTATATCATTATCTACAAATGCCAGTAACATCACAGCCAGTGCAGCACCTGCTGAACGCTGAACGCTATTCGTCATCACACGCCATTCCAGCGCCATTCCAGCGCCAATTCCAAAAAATAGGCAGGACCACAATCTTCTCACTTGATGGAGGCATTAACACAAAGGCCAGGTTCTGTTACAGATGGATTCATAATCAGTTGCAAATGACCACACTGTAAGGTTTGATAAACAAGTATATCGGAAGTATTACTATAATCAGAACCACGTTGTGTTAGTTGTTTAAACAACTGATATAGTCAAATATGGTGGAAGAAAAATCTTTTATAACTAAACTGCAATGTTACCAAAATGTTTAGTTGAAACATCTCACATTCCCAAAAATCAATATTGACTGTATCCAGCACACACAGACATGGAACGGAATCCAAGGCAATTCAAAAACTCTTACTGATAGATAATATTAGACATTCTGGCAGAGATAACTTGATCATAACTGTAATTCCATGATCATAATTACTACATCATTTGGTGCATCACTATGGCAACCAAATACAATAAGAGTTTCGCTGCCAAAGCAGAACTAGTGGGAAGGATTAATATCAGGGAAATAGAGCACGGTTTCTGAGCTGGAAATAGTTATACCTGCACAAACCGACTGTTGTCCTTAGGTTGCCTGGTAAGTGCACACTCTGGCCCTATCTTACCACATCCATGTAATTATAATTAGTGGCTCCAGGATCAGCGAGGGAATCAACAAGAGATGAGCACTCCATTACCTAAATGCATGCCACTTCCAATATACCACACACCTCATGCACTGCAGATGCTCATTACAGATGATCACGGTGCACATGTCGCTAGGAACATTTTATTTAGAAATATTTATCTGAAATGACAGAAGAATTAAATGCGGCCTTCATCAGCACATACACTGGCAATCAATCATAAGCTTTGTCCACAAGAATCGTGCTTGCTTTGTGAAGAACTGGAATTTTATTGAAACTGCATAACAATCCATGTAACAGAATCACTGTGATTGTGTCACTGACTTCGAAGAAATCACAGAAACTTCACAATTACTGTTAAAAGTAGGTATGGGTCTTCGTTGCAGTCATAGAGCATTCTGCACAAGTACAGGACATTATTTTACCCATTTGAATATATAATAATGTTATCTCCGAAAACAAGTGTTTTACTGCACTCTTGCAGAAGATTGTAGAATACAAATCACTGTATTCATATTGTGAACTCAAGACAACTAGTCACAGACACTATATGAGAACAACAAGTTGTGAAAATAATTATGCAAAAACAGAGTGTACTCAGATAAACTGAATATAATATTATGTTAATCCACACCAGATCCATCTTAGTCCATCAAAAACAGAGTGTACTCAGATAACCTGAACATAATATTATCTTAATCCATACCAAATCCATTTAAGTCACCAAAAACAGAGTGTACTCAGATAACCTGAACATAATAATATCTTAATCCACACCAAATCCATCTAAGTCCACCAAAAACAGAGTGTACTCAGATAACCTGAACATAATATTATTTTAATCCACACCAAATCCATCTAAGTCCACCTATACAAAACATCAGATATAATCTACACAACCACAGGTTTGTCAGGGAGATATATCAGCTAATAACAGAGTTATCAGGAGAGGTGATGCATACACCAGAGTCTCTAAGTAGAGACATGGGTCTGGAGACAGCAACTCAGTGAGAATTCATCTTCCTTGTTTGGTAACAAATGAGAGTTGACAAGAGGCTCAGCAGCACAGTTGGTAATTTCTCAGTTGATCAATGTCTTACTTTGTACTGAGCTTTGTATATCAATCATTACGTATATGAAATGCTAGTATTTATATCTGTCTGGCTATATCCCGTTAAAATAATTTGCTTCTTTGTATTACCCCATTGATTCAGGCTACATCAACACTGCATTCATACACAGGACAAGGTGAGAGAAAGTCTAGCAAAACATTTCACTTGTTCACATAGCAACTGGAATTAAGTAAATTCGATATTTGTCAGGGTGGATCCACCAGGAGCGGTGACACAATAACAACCCTGGATGATATACGCTGCCACAATCAGTGTCAGATTTAAATGACACATTATCTCCGTTGCGACACACCTAACGAACAGTCTACTGATGAAGTAATGAGGAACCATCCATGTCATAACTGGTTAGCGGCACCAGTTCATTTCTAGGAATGAGCGAAAGATGAGATGGCAACAGCAATCGGACGACAATGATGCAGTGCCGCTATTCAACTGGTGTTCATGCTTGCGTATCAGTCAATGAGGCAACTCAAGTTGCAATAACTAATACGCAAACACTAATGAATTCGATGGATTCACATTTGCATGACCGCTCCACTAATTGGGAGCCGCCTTGTTGTCAAAGCACACAAAGGGAATTGACGACATGTCACTGTCATTGTCGATGGTCTGCTGACCTGTCCCTTACATTATTCGGGTGTGACGAAGCTGACAGGGGAATCTTAATTAACACCACCTGTCATACGCAGTTAAATGTTGCTTCATCATTTTACACGTAAGAAAGGCAAACTGCTGTACTGCGACACATTATTAATGCGACTCATAGCAAATGAAAAAGCAAAGACCAAAATCAAAACCTTGTCATGTTATGTATACACGCTCTAGTTTAGCTTGAATCAAACATAAACTACAGTATTACTGATACTTCCTCAATAAATTTGTTTGGGTTGTCTAGTCTAGTTTAGCCAAAAAACAAACCTATCCACAATAGCATGCTAGATTGTTTGTACAAATGTCTTTTACATTTGATGAAATCACTGGACAAACTATTAAATATTTTTTACTGGTTACAGTGGTCTGGATCTAGAATAATTATAAATACTACGACATAAAGCTATTCCCACTTTCACAAGTTATCCGACCTAACATTCAAAGACAATTCTTTTGATGATTTTAACAAAAGTATGCAAGCTTTTATTAAGCTGACTGCACATATTATTTAAGCTATTAATATGGTACATATATGAACACCAATTACACCTTATTACTTAAGCTATTCATATCGTACAGATATGAACACCAATGAATTTATTACGTAAGCTATTAATGTCATACAGATATGAACATGAGTTTTAGCTCTATGCATATAATTATATGGCACATGATTTGTAGAACCTGCCTACGCATGTTTCATTGGGCAGGCTGCAAACTAGCACTGACCTTGTGTAAAGAAACATCTCAGACCCATACAAGATGAATTCGGCTGGATATTACTCGCCCATAATGACTACAATGGGATGCACTTGAGTATAATGGCAAAATAAACAGAAGCATTATGGCCGAATACCAACAGATATTATGTCCCCATGCTACTGAGTATTATAAACAAATGGCAGCGGGTATAATGAAGCAATTACCATGAGTATCATAACCACGTGCTTATGAGAACATTGAGAAAATGTCTATGACTATTACCACTAACTGCCCGTATCGACTAATAAACATTTTATAGTCACTGAGGTGACACATATAAGTATTATAATTGTGACTGTGTCAGAAGTTTCTGTCATGGGCAGTTAGTGGTAATAGTCATAGACATTTGCTCATTTCCAAAACTCTTTCAATGCTCAAACAAGTCTTCTCAAGTTTTGCAATATTATTATATTCCCAACTTCATTTAACAACATATGTCAAACACGACAATACAACATATGTCAAGCACAACAATACAACATATATGTCAAGCACGACAATACAACATATGTCAAGCACGACAATACAACATATGTCAAGCACGACAATACAACATATGTCAAGCACGACAATACAACATATGTCAAGCATGACAATACAACTAATAAACTGGAATAAAAATAACTGAAGTTGACTTGTTCTTTTATTAAGTTGGATGTAGGATTATTGATCATTCTGGTTTCTGTTTCCCTTTAGTAAGTGCCACCCAATCAGATCACAACACACAGGTAGCTAAAGTCATTTCATCAACTTCCTTCCTGTTGTTGGTGCAAACGTTACCTCTATAGTCCTTCAATGACATTAATGTTCTTGAATGCAAAACAGCAACATGCTTTTTTGTAACTGTGACACTTTCATAAATGCTAAATCATTTTACTTTTAAGTCACATATCACTGTCACTTATCAGGCAATGTGCAGAGCCAATGTGACTTGAAGACGTGATAATCTCTGAAGGCCTTCAACAAGATGTGTCAGCAGAGCTGACATGAGCAGAGCTGACATGAGCAGAGCTGACATGAGCAGAGCTGACATGAGCAGAGCGGACATGCCCTTCCCAGGATAGAACACATGTCATTAGTGTAATTACTGCAATACTTTTTCCATTTTAAGGCAACAGGATGGAAGCTCTCTCCTTGAGCCAGAAGAAGAGGGTGACAGGAGAAAAAGGTGGTAGAAGGAGAAGAGGGTGACAGAAGGAGAAGAGGGTGACAGAAGGAGAAGAGGGTGGTAGAAGGAGAAGAAGGTGGCAGAATGAGAAGAGGGTGACAGAAGGAGAAGAGGGTGACAGAAGGAGAAGAGGGTGGTAGAAGGAGAAAAAGGTGGCAGAAGGAGAAGAGGAAGACCACAATTAAGGTGGTGGGGGAGTGTGAAGAGACAGCAGGGAGCGGAAGAAAATGGCAGAAGACCAAGAGACATGGAGACAATTTACTGATGGGGCCTCACCCCGCAAAGGATTAAAGGGAATCATGTAGGAGTGGTGGCTAAGTGGTTGAGCATGTGACTTTTGGTCGAGGGTCGAAACTTGGACAATTTTGTTCACCCCACATTGTCCGTCTCTTTCAGAAGAGACACTAAAAGCCACAGGGTCCTTCTACCTGGTGTCTATACCAGGGGAAGTAAAGATCCCACACAGACCTGCCACCATCAAGGAGGAAGAAGTGTAAGAAGGTCATCTGACACTTAGCGGAAACAAGACATCAGATGTGGATACATGTGAGAAGACTCCAGCACAAAAACAATTATGGCACAATTAGTTGCACAGAAGGGTGACAAGCCCACTGTGCATCCATGTTGTACTGTGTGTGTGTGTGTGTGTGTGTGTGTGTGTGTGTGTGTGTGTGTGTGTGTGTGTGTGTGGGGGGGGGGTTGCTGTGAAATATGACTACTTGTTGACAGCATAGGAGAGTAATGTGTTTTGACCATGATGAGAATCTTAAGAGCTAAGTACCTCACAGATGTACAGATAGTCGAAAAGTTAATGTCTCCCAGATGGCAGACTCCCAGAATGCACCACTATAAGACTGCCTTCGAAACATTTCCTGTCTCAGACTGCACTACTGCCTTTGATGTTGACATATTTTATTATAATATTGATTTATTTTGTATACTCATACCACTTATTACAAAATGTGTTTTACCAAGTCAAATCGCGATCTGGTTAATTTAGCACGCCACCCAAAACGATATTCACTTTGTGTCAACAAAACAAAATGTTCACAAATAACCTATACCTCAGATTCTTCAAGTGTCATGTCTACCAATGATGATCCAATGGCTAATATTTTATAACAAAGTGTAATTTTCAAAATATCTACACTGAACATTTGTCACAGGATAAAACTGGTCAAATATGGTCTGTTGGTCATTCATTTAACTGCAATTTCTTACTTGAAAACTAGTCCACCAGTTAAGACTTATGTATGATCATATAAAGATAAGAGACTTATGTATGATCATATAAAGATGAGACTTATGTATGATCACATCAAGATAAGATACACGTAGGAGAACATGCAACTTGCCTGAAGACATGACTGCTTTTAAAATGATCAATGCAGTTATATACATTTTACCATACAATAATATATACACACACACGCACGCACGCACCCATGCCCACATATTCTGTTCCAAGTTGATATTCCATGCATTCCAACTTCCTCACTAGCGGCTACTGTTCAACAAAACAAGATTAATCAGACAACAGCCAAGGTCCATGACCTGGTGTATTCAGTCATGTAGCTCTAGCAAGGAGGAGAAAGGCCAATCCAACAAATTCCCCTGTGCCTCTTCAGCAGCTAACTCTATCAAAGAGCACTTGTTGCCTGTAAAACTAATACTGATACTCTGGCCTCATTTTATGCCTCCATGTATCAAGATAGCCACATCTTGCAGGCTGAACATTTCACATCTTCATTGTGTGCATGCATGCATGCATGTGTGAGTGTGCGCATGCACATATGTGAATGTATCCCCATTTTTTATTACACATTTTGGATACTTACAGGTGCCAAAACTACCACTTTTTCTTCATTTTAAAATTTTATTCATCATCTATAATCCAAATATACTGCCAAAGCACCATTTTATGTAGAAAATATACCAGAAGATGCACTAACTTTAAGTAAATGTACAGTAAGTTTGAAAAAGTCCACGAGGATGGGAAACCCTCTGAAATTCCCCCACTGCCAACAGAATTAGACCTATCACCTTCACATCATGAAAAATGGGAGATCTACCTGTGCAATCTACCTGTGCAATCTTACTTAGCACCTCTGTACTTATGTTGTTTGCCATTTTTGGTAGTTCATGAACCCTTTCTCATAACCGCTGGCACTGGTCCCAGCATAGTTTCTCATCTTCCCTCCTACCGTGATTGCCACCAAAGAAGGGAGGCACAGTCATCTTATCCCCAGGGCATACCTCAGTGAAACATCAACATTTCCACGAATTTCCTAAATGTTTTTCAGAGCCGACTAAAATAGCCCCGTTAAAAACACATATACCACTGATAAGTTCAATGTCCTATTAACAGGTTGGCTACACGGAAGGCAACAGACTTAGCAGAGGTAAAAACAAAATAATTTCTGACCTTATATTATCTGCAAAAAAATTTCCTGTGCAAAATTATAAAGCATCAATGTTTTCCTGCGACCTTACGTCTGTCTGCTGAAGAATGGTGGGGCTGAGGGAGGAGCGTGGTGTGAAAGAGTTTCAGGAGGAAGCTGGTGATGAGTCAGTTAAAGTGGGCTGGACACGTGGAAAGAACTGATGAAGAGATGCGCTCAGAGAGGAGGATAGAAGAGGAAGACCACGACTGAGATGGACTGATGGTATGAAGAGAGATTCAGCAGGACTGTGAGGAGAGTGGAGAACGAGAGCAACGGTGGCTGTGAAACGAGACCAGTGACGGAACGAAAAGAAAAACAAAAAAACGAGGACCAGTACTGATGCCAGTTGCACCCTGGACTTCAGGGACAAAGAGGAACAGCAACTGCCGAGGAGACACGTTTCTCTGCGGAACAACGAGCAATCTAACGTCAGCTGGTGCCAACAATGAAGAAAATTACACACACACTGACATCATAAATCATCGTCTGACTGCATATTGCACAGTTCCGTCCCAAAATGCAGCGATCATAACAAGCTGTGTCCACTGCAGCCATTCACGACCTTAATTTAGTTGCTCTCCACGTAACTGATTTACTAACATCGCTGCCTACGTTCTTCCTGCTGTAACTGGATAAAAACAGGAAGTCTCAAGGCACTTCCTTCTTCGCTAGTTTCTCTGACATGCCCCTCTTTGTTAGCCATCGAGGCGGAAGCGAAACACCTGCATATATTTACCAGCTCCAGCTAGAAGAAACTAAAGCAAAGAAAGAGTTACGCTCATCACTGCCAAATAAACAAACACGGGCTGAAACTTTGTACCAAATGAATCAGCGAAATATTTACTAGGGTTTTTCTTGCCAATTATCCGGGCAAATTTGTCGTAATTTAGTCACAACTGCACAAAATATCTCATGTTAACCAACGCAATATAATTTGTATCCCGAATGCTTTGAACACATATCGGTACATTTCAGATTACAATTCAGGAATATTATGTTGGCAAAATGTAGTTTACTGGATGAAAAGCTAAAATTACTTGTATTGCCCTTGATCGAACTTGCGGGGCGGGCAATGCCAGCTAATGATTTCAAATAAAAAAATTTTCATGGATAACCGTCAGAGATTGATGTAGACACTACACAGAAACAACTGGTAATATGAGAATGCTTCAACCGAAGATGAAATGTTTTAATGTTCCTTAATGTTTCAAAAGGTTATTTCTTTTTTGTAAAAAAATTTGCTTTCAATCTCTAGCATATTCCTGCTACAATTCTCAGAATATAATTTGTTTCGTAAGGAGTTTCTCAGTAAAGAACAGTATTAAAATAAGAGTAATGTGCATCTTCTTTTATGAGAAACACTTAATAAAACAGGGTCTATCAAAAATAAAACACGTGACACATCCTGACAATCCTCTCCAGGTACACAAGATACATAATCCCCTCCATATAAAATCTCCTCGGACAGAACCTCCTCTGGACATAAACCGCCTCCACACAAACCCCTTCCAGACAAAACCCCCTAACTTTAGTTTTTATGTACAAACAAAACCAAAATACCCTTCCAGACAAAACATAGCATTTGGCATAAATGTGCAACAGACAGAAAACAGTAATGACAAATTTAAGCATTTCTTTGATCATAAAAAAGTTAGTAGAGAAAAGCCCAGTATAAAAAAGTTGTTCTCCCAACAAGCTAACAGTTAAATTAGACAATCTAGCAGAAATCAATAAAAATAATTATTATCATAACGGCCATCCCATTTTTATTTCATCATAATGGGTTGAGTGTATTTATATTAAAGTAAGGCAGTTTTGTCCAGAGGGGCTATGTTTGAGGGACTTTTGTCCGGAGGGGGGTTTGTCCTGGATTCAAAATACACAACAGAATACAGTGATATATGCATGCTGTGATAATCCTCACACAAACAAACTGAGCAGTATTTTGTCAATAGAGCCCAGCTTTACATTTTGCATTGTATTTCATATTTATTTGGGCAGCAAGTTCAACAAGGACTAATCTAGGCAGCAGGGCTACATTCTTCCCTAACATAAACATGTCCTGCTAAGGACTGGTACTAAACTAAACCTTTCACTCTCGGGAGAAGTTGTTCACAGCATTGTCATCTAATTGTTCCACTAACAGAATTAACCCATTTTTATTCGGAAAAATCCAGTCTACATATAATATTATAAAATAATCAAAGGATAAAGTGCACGGAGAACGAAAAGAGTTAAATTATTAATTATATGCCTGAGATATCTGCCAAGAAAAGACAAAACAAGACTTGTAAAGGCATTACACCCAGGTGTAGGACATTTTGTGCAGAGGGTGGGTGTCTTAGAATGTCACAGAACCAGTAAAAATACATATGCAATAAAAAGTAGCATTCATGGTAATAACATTGATGCCAAATGTAGCCCCAAAGCTGACTGGGCAAACCATAAAGTTTGAGCCTTAGTAGGTCACTGAACCAATAAATTTGCCCATACATAAACGGTAGACAACAGGGTTCAAAGACCTGATAAAGAACTTGGAATGGAATTTCCCCACAGGCATTTTCTCTCTAGATGTTCATCATTGATTATAATATTACATAAAAAAATAAAAAATACATTTGAAGTTTGACATTTTGAGTCCCTTTCTCTACATGCACAGGGAGAATGAACTACCGCAAGAACAACTCACTACATGTAGAATTCTTGAGGCAACCACGCTAAAAATTTTTTTACGAGCGGCGAGCAAAATTGCACATGAATTACTCGTAAAACGGCACAAGATGGTAATTGCATGGTCACGCGTCGGCAGCGGAATTCTCATCAAATTGGTTTTTGAGAAAATCAATGGAGCACCATTAATCTGTGTACACGAACAAATGATAATCCCGTGAGATTCATGCTCACAGGCTGCCAGAGAAATGATGGACATTCATTTTTACAAAACTAGTCTTTGTTTTCTACTCCCTAAATACGATGTTGATAGTGGAAACAAATCGTGTTTTGTCATAGTGGAAACAAATCGTGAAATGTAAAAATCACTGGCATCTTATTCCACCATGCAGAAGACAAACAGCGATCTGACCTGAAGCTAAAAATTAATTCTTCATGTACACTCAAATTGACTCACTGCATTTAAGAGGATGTTTGTTACATTTAAGAGGATGTTTGTTACATTTCCTTAACATTTTAAATGATTACCAATTATAATAATGAATAGCTTTACAAAATGAATGAATGATAAATTGTAAGTATTGTTTTATAATAAATATATATGAATAACTTACAAGGTCAAGAATCATACATACCCTATCCATATTATTACATACAAATAGTTAATAACTTACAAGGTCAAGAATCATACATACCCTATCCATATTATTACATACAAATAGTTAATAACTTACAAGGTCAAGAATCATACATACCCTATCGTTGTGTATCCATATTATTATATACAAATAGTTAATAACTTACAAGGTCAAGAATCATACATACCCTATCGTTGTGTATCCATATTATTATATACAAATAGTTAATAACTTACAAGGTCAAGAATCATACATACCCTATCGTTGTGTATCCATATTATTATATACAAATAGTTAATAATTTGATGCTTTGGTTTCCCACAAATTATAGCGAAATAATAGTGTATTTATTGTGTATGTGGCATAAGACAAATGGATGAAAATATTTAAATTAGAATAAAAATAAAACTTGTTGGATAGGTTTGCGGTTGAATATACCTCTCTGGGATGAGACTCAAGAAGTCAGATGCCATCAGTCTCCTAGCATCCACCCATTCATGTTCTCAGTTTACCACCTTGGCTGCCTCCCACTCAGAGGCCAGCTAATGAGTCTAACTATTGCACTCATGAGGCTGCACCACGGGGCTGTGCCAAAAGGTATCCATGGCAGATTAATTATCCAACCCATATCAAAGCTGGGCTCCTGCATAAAACACTTAGAAGTGGATGATTAGTTGAAGCCCAACAGACTGGTGGCATTAACCTTTTATTAGGTTGTCACTCAATCATGTGGCCCACTGTCAGGGCCCTGGGTGTGTAGTGTGTTTGTAGGAGTGTGTACCACTAACTACTGATGTACCTGCCTCTCATCAAGCCAATCATTCCTCTGGGATTACAGGCTCTGGGCAAGGAAGCTTAATTCCCTTCTGACTGATGTCCTCTCTATAGGGTCATGGGCATGATGGTCCTCTTAGAGGGTCAGTGGGCATGATGGTCCTCCTAGAGGGTCAGTGGTTATGAAAGTCCTCCTATAGGGTCAGTGGTCATGAAGATCCTCCTAGAGGATCAGTGTACATTATCCTCCTAGACACACAATGATCCTTCTAGAGGGTCGGTGGACACATGATCATCCTGCAAGAGGGTCAGTGGACATGATGATCCTCCTAGAGGGTCAGTGGGAATGATGATCCTCCTAGAGGGTCAGTGTGTACAATGGTCCTCCTAAATGGTCAGTGTGCATGATTGTCCTACTACAGGGTCAGTGGGAATGATGGTCCTTCTAGAGAGTCAGTGGGCATGATGGTCTTTCTAGAGGGTCGGTGGGCATGATGATCCTCCTAGAGGGTCGGTGGGCATGATGATCCTCCTAGAGGGTCGGTGGGCATCATGATCCTCCTAGAGGGTCAGTGGGCATCATGATCCTCCTAGAGCATGTGTATGTGTGTGCGTGCGTGTGTGCGTGCATGCATGTATGGGGTGGCATGATGATCCCCCAAGAGGGTCAATGGGAACGAAGGTTCTCATAGAGTCATGGGCATTATGGTCCCCTTAGAGGGTCAGTGGGCATGATGGTCCTCCTACAGTATTTCTGGACACAACCAGATGCTTTTCATGGTGATCCTCCTAGAGGGTCATGGGAATGATGATCCTCCAAGAAAGTCAATGGGCATGATAATCCTCCTAGAGGGTCAGTCGGCATGATGATCCTCCTAGAGGGTCAGTGGTCATGATGATCCTCCTAGAGGGTCAGTCGACATGATGATCCTCCTAGACGGTCAGTAGCCATGATGATCCTCCTAGAGGGTCAGTGGGCATGATGATCCTCCTAGAGGATCAGTGGGTCCTCCTACAGGGACAGCTTTTATATAGGTGGATCTTCAACAACGCCCTCATTGGCATGATGACCCTAATTTACAACTAGCAAATGAGATAAACTGTGCTGTAATAAAAAGTCCTTTGAACAGACCAAATGACTGAAACAGCCCTTTACTATTATTATCAGCAAAGAAATCAATTGTGCTGATCCAAAATGTGATATGACATTGAAGCTTCTTCTATGCACTGGAGAAAAACATGGGATTGTTCACAATGTGCTGGCTCCTTGTCTAGTGTCTACTGCACAAGTTTATCACCTCACAACACCAGGAGATCATCACAAACAAGAGATCAGCCTACTTGAACTGGGCCACCTGGGAGTCCTTGCTTACATATTCCTAGAAATGTCCAGACAAGCTCTTCTGCAAGTTTCACAGCTACTGATGGCGCTAATTCGTTCGAACTGGATGGATGCCAGCACAGTTAACACCACAGATGGCAGTGCTGGCTGAACAAAGTATTTTTGGACACAACCAGATGTTTTTCATCACTGTTCTGCCTACAGGGGTACTGACCAAGAAGATGCCTACAACTCCTACAGTTACTTCGGTAATCCTTGCGTTACATGCCATTTTAAAGGGTTACATTTACAACAAGAAAAGCATCACTAATTATTATGAATTAATAATAAATTACATATATATTATATATAAGTTAACAAAATATATTTATTAATCTTGAGTTTGTTAAGATGGTTCCATTGCTGTAGGTGTGTCAGGGGCTTGATTGTTGTGTTTTAATTAAATCTGAATGCCATAATAATTAATAAATAATATAAACTTATTAATGCTCAACACAAAGATAAGTTTAAATGTGTAAATGTTATGAGGTTATTAATACAACTGATGAAGCTCAGAACCAAATATATATATATATATATATATATAATATATATATATATATATATATATATATATATATTATATTATATATAATATATATATATATATATATATATATTATATATATATATATATATATATATATATATATATATATATATATATATATATATATATATATATATATATATATATATTTGGTTCTGAGCTTCATCAGTTGTATTAATAACCTGATAACATTTACACATTTAAACTTATCTTTCTAGTTTTGTGTTGAGCATTAATAAGTTAATATATATATATATATATATATATATATATATATATATATATATATATATATATATATATATATATATATATATATATATACATACATAAACTGTTTTAATGGCTTAAATGTCTGTGTACTCTGAGACCATTGAATATATAGCAAGATAATTTAACAAGATTAATTTTAACATGATAACCTTGCAGCTGCTGCTAATTATGTAACTATTACATAACAAACAAATATTTCTATTAAAGTGTAACAACATATATTTAATCTTGAAAATCACCAAAGGTGTTGTGCATTATTTAACAATAATATAATAATATAAGCATTGCGTCCAATTAATGGAAGTAGCTCTCTCACACAACAACCACACAACAACCACACAACAATTTTGCCAAGATTAACTTGAATGACTTAATCATTGGCTAACTGTGGAACTCTAATATGATAATTATAATCATGAGGCATGTACATTCTGGAGGTCACCCACTAAACATGGCTATGTGGGAGAGGTCAGTGAATGCAAGATAGCCAGCTCTTAATGGCACACGGACACAGTCCAATGATTTCCTATCAGAGTAAATCTTTTGTATGCCTTTCACTTTTTGATAGCCTTAACCACCATGCAGATGTATGTTGGATATTATCGTGGGAAACGAGAGACTACTCAGAGTGCTACAGACAATTAGGCTTTCCCATAGCCAAGTTTTGTGTGAAAACAGAAGTAATTGAAACACTCGCATCCGTTGAGGCTTGCCCAGATCGAGTGCAACCACGTCCCCCCCCCCCCCCGCCTACTGACGGTGGATCACGAGAAAGGAATGCCGGCAACGCCTTGCAAGTTGCTACGACACAATACGACACACAAACATAAATTGCTTCAATTTGGTGCAGCATATTCATTGCAGGCAATGCATGCATGCATGCTGTGTCGGTGTGCGTGAGCATCTCAATCAAAGCGTCCGCTCATGCATGCAGGCATGCACACATTGCATTAGAAGATGTGGAGTTCACACCGCCAGCCATGCCTCAAGGACAACAGTGACATAAGAGGCAGACCTGGTCATTAGGAAGATGGATTTGTCTTGTCAGCCGGATGCAGGCGTTGGTCAAGTGTCCACTGATGGATTCTACAAAGTTCTGGACTCTCTGTGGTGCAATCATGAATCCCCTTCATTGCGGCAACACTGCCTCTAAAAGGGCATCCTAATTCTAAAATACGACCTCTGTACATAGCCATCAGTGTCAAACAAATAAAATTCTCCCCTTCTTCTTCAATTTGCATATCGTGTTCAGGGTGTCACATCCCAAACCGTTGTGTGAAATCTTCCCCAGCTACCCCACCCACTGTTGTCATCGTTCCGAAACATCTGTGATGTCTTTCTCCCATCTATGTTGTGGCTTGCATCTTCTACTTCCCCTGTCACTATCTCATCACCTCCAGTATTATCTTTTCCAATCCATCATGCCACTTATTGCAGTCACTTATTGCAAGGCCAAATTGTTGGTAGTTCAGTCAATACTAATACATCGGGTATAGTGAACTATCCAGAGTATCTGCAACACGGTGAGGCAGTATTTCATCTCAAAGGCACTGGTTCTATTTACATCCTTCCACATAATTGAGTATCCTTCTCACTAATGTTTTTAGTATGTGGCCGCCTTCTGTACTGGACCATGTTTCATTAATATTCTTGTCAATTTATAAAACATGAATTCGGCCATGAACCCCAACTTTGCTCATAAAACAGTGATACTGCAAAAAACACATGTAACATTGTTACTTAGTATAGTGTTGAAAAGTATTTTATAGTATCATCTGCATTCACAGATGATATTGGAATGTTTTCATTCATAATTTTAATGATGAAATTAGTGGAAACACTTTTTAAAACATAAATTATGCTATATTAGAGTAACATGTTTGTGACTACCATGAAATCAGCTTATTTATTAATTTTATTATCTTAATGAATCAGGTCCTGAGATGTTTTATCTGTCCCCTAAGTGACGACTAATGAGAGATGCCCTGATGTGAAGATGTTTTACAAAAAAAAATTATTCAGCAAAAACTGGATTAAAGTGAGTGACTGATAAAACTATCAGTCTAACCTCGATACAGTAAGATGACTGACAAGATGTTTAATGTCATAGTAATAACATCACTTGGGTGTCTAATGTACAATTGCTGCAATTCATAATATGTCTGTATTTTACGACTATTTTTTGTAAAAATGACATTTGTGAATATGATTTTTATTGACCTATCCTTCTTAGTGATACAGCATGGTACAATATCAAGATAGATATAGACGTTCTGCAAAGCATACCAGATATAGATAAAAGGTTTCTGCCGTCAACGAGATGTAACAACCAGATATCTGAGAGACAGAATCAGCAGACCAGTAATGAGGTCACGTAATACAGCTTGGTCGGACAGGTAGATCACGACAAACAGGTAAATCACAGGTAAATCATACAGGTAAATCATGCAGGTGAACACACGCATGCATGCAACCTAGCTTACATTCAGCTAAGTGGACAGACACACTAACAGTGGTAGTCACTTTAAACACTCAGACTTGTAGGTGTGTAGCTCTGTATGTCCAATGTCGTAGAAGTTGATGGCTCCCCCCGGTGGTCATTACCAAGCAGAAAACAAACCTCCTGGATGTTGTCTCCCAAAATACTTTGCATCGTTAAAGATGGAAATAAACCTACTGAAAGGAATCAAATCGAAGCACGACATGACTGTTTCCTACTCTATAATATATTATGTATTATTTCTGGTCATAAACTTAATAACACAACAAAACCGACAATTTAGTACCATTCAGACAAGGACTAAGAGACCCAAAGTTAGCCAGGAGTTAGCCAGAATCCCTTCATCTGAACATAGCCTGACTATCACGAAGCAAACCACAGAAAAAGACCAGGCTGACTGCCCCATACACTGGTAGCCCTTCTAAATTGTTCCACTAGTCAGACCTGAAATAAACCTATTTGGTTTGTGAAGCCAAGCATACCAGGTGATTGCCCTAGTACAGCATGGCTTTATATACTCTGGTCGTAGGTATTTTTAGCCGAATTCTACAGAAGTAGTATTCGCACTAATCAGAACATAAATATGCCACAGGACATAGACATGGTCTGAGAAATGTGCTATAGAAATCCGCATCACAAAAGGAAAACACACAAAATGTGTATTGTGGGGTAATGGTCATAAAATCTTTTGCAATACACATAGACTGTACTGACGTATAGTGCACAATACACATAGACTGTACTGACGTATAGTGCACAATACACATAGACTGTACTGACGTATAGTGCACAATACACATAGACTGTACTGACGTATAGTGCACAATACACATAGACTGTACTGACATATAGTGCACAATACACATAGACTGTACTGACGTATAGTGCACAATACACATAGACTGTACTGATGTATAGTGCACAATACACATAGACTGTACTGACATATAGTGCACAATACACATAGACTGTACTGACATATAGTGCACAATACACATAGACTGTACCGACGTATAGTGCACAATACACATAGACTGTACTGACGTATAGTGCACAATACACATAGACTGTACTGACGTATAGTGCACAATACACATAGACTGTACTGACGTATAGTGCACAATACACATAGACTGTACTGACATATAGTGCACAATACACATAGACTGTACTGACATATAGTGCACAATACACATAGACTGTACTGACGTATAGTGCACAATACACATAGACTGTACTGACGTATAGTGCACAATACACATAGACTGTACTGACGTATAGTGCACAATACACATAGACTGTACTGACGTATAGTGCACAATACACATAGACTGTACTGACGTATAGTGTACAATACACATAGACTGTACTGACGTATAGTGCACAATACACATAGACTGTACTGACGTATAGTGCACAATACACATAGACTGTACTGACGTATAGTGCACAATACACATAGACTGTACTGACATATAGTGCACAATACACATAGACTGTACTGACATATAGTGCACAATACACATAGACTGTACTGACGTATAGTGCACAATACACATAGACTGTACTGACGTATAGTGTACAATACACATAGACTGTACTGACATATAGTGCACAATACACATAGACTGTACTGACGTATAGTGTACAATACACATAGACTGTACTGACGTATAGTACACAATACACATAGACTGTACTGACGTACAGTGCACAATACACATAGACTGTACTGACGTATAGTGTACAATACACATAGACTGTACTGACGTATAGTGCACAATACACATAGACTGTACTGACATATAGTGCACAATACACATAGACTGTACTGACGTATAGTGCACAATACACATAGACTGTACTGACGTATAGTGTACAATACACATAGACTGTACTGACGTATAGTGCACAATACACATAGACTGTACTGACATATAGTGCACAATACACACAGACTGTACTGACATATAGTGCACAACACACATAGACTGTACTGACATATAGTGCACAATACACATAGACTGTACTGACGTATAGTGCACAATACACATAGACTGTACTGACATATAGTGCACAATACACATAGACTGTACTGACGTATGGAGCGGTAGTGACTACAAAGTAGGCCGGTTATAACCATCTTCATCATTTTTATGACACCCTTTCCCATGCTGAGTGCTAAAGTTGACAATCATAGGCACTTACCCCAGTACATTCTTCTTGGAAACAGTGAAATATATTGACAATAGCAAATGAATGACAAAGTCTTGTCGAATTTGACACAGTTACTGTTTACAATATGATAACTTATTTTATTGCTACAGCCAAGATGAACAGGAGAGAATTTCTACCTTCCACAAAGTTATGCCTGCTGTCTTATTTAACTTTCTCTTGTTTTTTCTACTTCCATTTCTCTTCCTCCCTCCCTCCCTACCCACTTTTCCCCCTTCCTCTCTCCCCCTGCCCACTTTTTTCCCTCCCTCCCTCCCTCCCTCGTCCTTACACCCTACACCCTTACACCCTTACACCCTTACACCAACATGCAACACACCCAGCACACATACACCCACACTTGTTCATGTGCACCACACGCAGAGCTGGTTCAAGTACAATATTTTTATACTTGTTTAAAAGTAAAAGTAACTGGGAGAAATATACTCAGTAAAAGTACTCAAAACAACTGTACTTGAAATATGAGTAAAAAGTAAATAAATGTACCTGAAGTAAAAGTACTTCATTCATTCACTCAAATAGCCATATAAATATATTCACGACCACAAAAATACAACATGGAACAAATTAGAATGTGTTAATTCGCATTTTAATTAGATGGGATAGATTTAAAAAGACTTGTCAAATACAGCAGAGCACGCTCACAGTACGCCAAAGATGATTTGTGTATGAGACATTTAACACCGAGAAAATTATACTTGATTACAATCACAAAAGTACACAGAAATCATTACAAGTAAAAGTACACTGAAAAAATTGTGCTTCGTCATACAAGAAAACTAAAATTTTCTACTCAAGTAAAGTAACGAAGTAAAAGTACTTTGTAACATTCCGGCTCTGACAATGCTACAATTCATGGGGTTTATTTAGTGATGACTCATGGAATAGCAGACTGATAAGAACGCTAAACAGATAACAGACATTTAACCCACTGAGTGTAATCTCTGGTCTTCTCCCTGTCTTACATCAACAATATAAGTGACTGGGAGGAGCAAATAAAACAAAAACTTTACTGGGGAAAGATCATGGGAAGAGGAGATGGAAGGATAGGGAAAGTGAGGGAGAAGTGACAACAGACAGTTGCGTCTGAAGTAGTTGGAATAAGGAGATAGTTCTAAGGGAAAATACAAATCAAGTCCTTATTGTCTCTGGATAATAAAAATTATAAATTATTTTCCAGCCTGATTTGCAACAGATATACAGGTTATACAACCAGCAAGCTATCCAATGTGTCATACAAATGCATACATGCATGCACGCACACACGTTCACATGTACATGTGACACACCCACACGCACACCACACCACACGCACACCACACGCACACCACACCCACACCACACCCACACCACACCACACCCACACCACACCCACACCCACACCCACACACACACACACACACACACACACACACACACACACACACACACACACACACACACACACACACAAACACACCAATTGTCCAAAACCAGAAGTCTCCCGTTATAACCCAGCTAGCTCTCTTTCCTACAGCAATAAGCACCAAAAGGAGATTACAAAAACAATTGAAACAAACACTTGAACCTCATGGCCCCAGGGAAAGATTCAACAATGGAATCGATGCCATCTGAGCAATAATCACCCCCTTGGATAAGGGGAGTGTGTACCACAAAAGGGGTGAGTGGGCAGTCTCTAATCTTGGGGTATTATTATGACAGTGGGTGTCTATTTGTTCTCCAACCTATACATTGTTTACCAACAGGCAAAGTCAGTTCTAACCTGTTTTTGCACACTCTGCAGTGAAACTATAATTGGCCTGTTCAGCAGTATGTAACATGGCCATAGGGCAAAAAAAAGGCAAAGGGTAGTAAGTGCTTTGGTGATAATACTATGATTGTTCTATTAGAAGGGGGTATTGTATTAAAAGCTTTCTCTGAAAATAGGGGTGTGAATAAAATAAAAAATATATATGAAATGCCATATTATGATTATGCATCTAATAATCATATAAATATTAATAACAAATGTGTATATAATTATATAACATAGACACATACAGACACATACAGACATGTACACAAAGACCCACTCACACGTCACCACCATCACGATTTTCACACAGAGAGCAGAATCTTTAATATATTGAAAAAGAAAACTTACCCATAGATGAAAAATGCTTGGACTCTCGATAAGCCAATGGCTTCCTTGTCCACTTGCCATACATCTGGGTATTTTGTGTGGCAATTGTGTAAAAAAAATTATCTACATGTATGCAGTGCGCGGGCCTAGAATTTGATCCCATGCCCGGCCCGCAATTAGCAGTTAAAGTCCAGGCCCGGCCCAGGCCTGCAATAATTTTTCAAGCCCGGCCCAGGCCCGCAAACTAGAATTTAGGCCCAGGCCCGACCCAGACCGTGAATGTTTGGCCCAGGCCCTAAGTTAACATAATTTAATATGATATTTCAATTAAATGTCACCCACTGGCACTGACACCCAGTAGCATTTCCAGCAGGCTTGCAGTCACTAGCCTGAGACAGACATGTTCAGACATGTGTGAATTAGTACAAGTGTGAATGAATTAGAACTGGGGAGAAATACCAATTACCAACTGGGTTGGGTACTGGGTAGTGGGCTAGTGGCCAAGTGTGCACTTGGCAGTGGGCAGGTCTTTCAGGTGGGCAATGTTTGGAGGGAAGACCTAGACAATAGAATGTCCACTGGTATGGTCAAAGGGTGATAAGTTGATTGTTAATCATGGCTTGATTGCCTCTGCAAATATTTCTTATGTAAACATTTGGGGCTGGCTACTTCCAGCCAAGTGAACTTATGGGGTCATTAGATTCCATGCAAGGTCTCAATTTGCAACTATATAATACTAAAGAAATAATTTTAAGCATTCATTAAACGGAATTACAATTTATAATAAGTTTTTATTAAAAAAAATAAAGTAATAATCGGTGTTTTGTATGAATATTTTTATTATGTCCAGGCAGAGCCCAGCCCGCTCACACTAGGCCCAGGCCCGGCCCAAGCCCGATCCCGATGTGTTTAAATTGTTTTCAGCCCAGGCCCGGCCCGGGCCCGCAGTATGTAGGCCCAGGCCCGGCCCGGCCCGCGAGATTATGTAGAGGCCCGGCCCAGCCCGGCCCACGGGCCGGGCTTGGACCAAAAGCCCGGCCCACGCAGGGCACTAAGTATGCACACATATATCACTATGACATCCAGACATTATTTGGTCTGAATCTGTTGAATAAGAAAATTGCCAGAAAACAACAGGCTAAAAACAACCGATAAAAAAACTGAACATTTGGAATAAAACAAGGTGCACTGCCAATAGGTATTACACATTAGCTACGAACCAATGGGAACAACAAATGAATTCCTGCCTTATCTCAACTCTCCTGACACACTGATCTCTCTCTGTGACATGGAATGCAATACCATGGCCTGGTAAACAGATTATCCTAGGCAATGTTGACACAGTGAAGTCATATTAACATCAACAGGAAATGATTATGCTGTAGCCATAATATTTCAAGACAGATTCTGTGATTGTTGTTGTCCAATTCTAAATGCTCGTGGGTGTATGTGTGATAGCCAACCAATTTTTTTTCATCACTGATGTTTTGCTGGACACAGAGAAAGACAAACCTCTGGGTCAGAGATAAAGTAAGGGTTAAGGAAGACGGTCTGCTGTTTCATTCAGAGAAGAAAGCTGACTTAGAACGGCCAGTGGGAAAGAACACCAGCTAGTCTGGTACTAAGCCGCACAGATGGAGAACTACCAGGAAAAAACCAAAGAGGAAGAAGAAAAATGGGCTGGATTGACAACATGAAGCACTGGACAGATGGTGGAGTCGAAGTGGCTACAGAAAGATTGCAAGGAGTCGCCAATAGACTAACTCCAGCCTGTTTTAGCATTAACATTATACCATCAATATTATATTTAAGCATGCCATAGAATGTATGTTGTAAACTTAGGATGATCTAAATGAACCAAAGTAGATGGGCAACAACGTGCTACAGGTGTAGTATAAATATGGTAGCAAACAAACATGATCGAGTCAATTCTACTGGCTGCGTTTCAATTATAATTATATACCACACAACCGCAATTCAGTGTATTGTTCGAAAACAGCCACAGATCCATTTTTTATTTAGACAAATCTTTACGAGATGAAACGCCATGCCAAATGTGACACCATACACGCCTACAACCACTACGTTTCAACTGCTCATCTTTGTTAAAATTAATCAAGGAGGTACCGATTGGGTATGATAGGGCGTCCATGAAGTGGCTATCACTGGGTGCAGTAAGTCCACATCGGGTTTGAATAGCCACAGATTGTACCTAAATAAATCATCTCTATTCACAAATCTAGTGTCTCAGTGCACCTAACTGCACTTGATGGAACAGATTTATGTTGTGGCCATTTGAGAATAATTGCTCTCGTTATGAACACATCTAATTGTATGCTTAAGAATAGTAATGCCACACGCCACTGGGAGTTAATTACAAGTCAAACGAGATACGCATCTTTGGTGAGTTTGATCGTAATCCACACACTGGCTTTGGACAATGTTTGTTGTAATAATAATACATGATATTATTTAGCGCTAGATTCATATAACCCAAGGTGATTAAAACTAGGGGGTGTATTTTTACTGTTGTACTGTTGTGAGATCCAATGAATATCATGTATATATATTTAGTATACAGCAGAATAGTATGTGTATGTATGTGTGTGTGCATATTTAAACATTCAGAATGTCTGTTCAATAAAATTCAATACAGATAACAAGAAAATCTGCACAACTATACAGAATTTCAGTCAACTGGTATTAAAATGCAAAATTTTATTTTACAAACACCATTATTTTCGGTTTTGGTAACCAATACCTTAATTGTGTGCAAGAGTATCAGCGCTGTATTGAGCGTTTATTGAAAGGTGCAGTATTACATAGCTGATCGTTTACTGAATGGTGTTTTCACTGCTGAATAGCAAGTGTTTGGTAATCCTAGAGGGCTACTTTCATCAGATTGCATAATTGCACCTACATCCCCACATTATGGTGATATCGTATTTCCAGAGCGGTTTATGGGGAAAACACACATCCATATGCAGATCCAATCATCTGAACGCAGCCACTGAATGGGGTTGTTTCCAAGCTGTATTCAGCTTAAGCATTGTCAAAGGCAACCAAGACCTCCATAATGGGCTGCGGCTGGCAGTTTTCTGGTGCAAGGTAATTTATATGCATTTCATAGTCTGGGGCAGTTTGTCACACCCATGGTCAGGGCATCCTATGTGTACCCCCCAGGGGGGCTGGTATGTCAGGAGGGTCCTTTATCACTCAGTAAGTACAGCCATGACATCAGCTGGAATTACCTGTGACATTTCAAAGAAATCCAAATTTATACATTATCTATGTTTCTTTCCCATTCCTCTTTGTAAGCTTTTGTTTTCTGATCAATCTTGGTTATTTCACTTACACTTCATCACCACACCGATGTTTAGTTCACTTAGACTTCATCACCTCACTGATGTTTAGTTCACTTAGACTTCATCACCTCACTGATGTTTAGTTCACTTAGACTTCATCACCTCACTGATGTTTAGTTCACTTAGACTTCATCACCTCACCGATGTTTAGTTCACTTAGACTTCATCACCTCACCGATGTTTAGTTCACTTAGACTTCATCACCTCACCGATGTTTAGTTCACTTAGACTTCATCACCTCACTGATGTTTAGTTCACTTAGACTTCATCACCTCACTGATGTTTAGTTCACTTAGACTTCATCACCTCACCGATGTTTAGTTCACTTAGACTTCATCACCTCACCGATGTTTAGTTCACTTAGACTTCATCACCTCACCGATGTTTAGTTCACTTAGACTTCATCATCTCACCGATGTTTAGTTCACTTAGACTTCATCACCTCACTGATGTTTAGTTCACTTAGACTTCATCACCTCACTGATGTTTAGTTCACTTAGACTTCATCACCTCACTGATGTTTAGTTCACTTAGACTTCATCACCTCACTGATGTTTAGTTCACTTAGACTTCATCACCTCACTGATGTTTAGTTCACTTAGACTTCATCACCTCACTGATGTTTAGTTCACTTAGACTTCATCACCACACCGATGTTTAGTTCACTTAGACTTCATCACCTCACTGATGTTTAGTTCACTTAGACTTCATCACCTCACTGATGTTTAGTTCACTTAGACTTCATCACCTCACTGATGTTTAGTTCACTTAGACTTCATCACCACACCGATGTTTAGTTCACTTAGACTTCATCACCTCACTGATGTTTAGTTCACTTAGACTTCATCACCTCACCGATGTTTAGTTCACTTAGACTTCATCACCACACCGATGTTTAGTTCACTTAGACTTCATCACCTCACTGATGTTTAGTTCACTTAGACTTCATCACCTCACTGATGTTTAGTTCACTTAGACTTCATCACCTCACTGATGTTTAGTTCACTTAGACTTCATCACCTCACTGATGTTTAGTTCACTTAGACTTCATCACCTCACTGATGTTTAGTTCACTTAGACTTCATCACCACACCGATGTTTAGTTCACTTAGACTTCATCACCTCACTGATGTTTAGTTCACTTAGACTTCATCACCTCACTGATGTTTAGTTCACTTAGACTTCATCACCTCACTGATGTTTAGTTCACTTAGACTTCATCACCTCACTGATGTTTAGTTCACTTAGACTTCATCACCTCACTGATGTTTAGTTCACTTAGACTTCATCACCACACCGATGTTTAGTTCACTTAGACTTCATCACCTCACTGATGTTTAGTTCACTTAGACTTCATCACCTCACTGATGTTTAGTTCACTTAGACTTCATCACCTCACTGATGTTTAGTTCACTTAGACTTCATCACCTCACTGATGTTTAGTTCACTTAGACTTCATCACCTCACCGATGTTTAGTTCACTTAGACTTCATCACCTCACCGATGTTTAGTTCACTTAGACTTCATCACCTCACTGATGTTTAGTTCACTTAGACTTCATCACCACACCGATGTTTAGTTCACTTAGACTTCATCACCTCACTGATGTTTAGTTCACTTAGACTTCATCACCTCACTGATGTTTAGTTCACTTAGACTTCATCACCTCACTGATGTTTAGTTCACTTAGACTTCATCACCTCACTGATGTTTAGTTCACTTAGACTTCATCACCTCACTGATGTTTAGTTCACTTAGACTTCATCACCTGACTGATGTTTAGTTCACTTAGACTTCATCACCTGACTGATGTTTAGTTCACTTAGACTTCATCACCTGACTGATGTTTAGTTCATTTAGACTTCATCACCTCACTGATGTTTAGTTCACTTAGACTTCATCACCTCACTGATGTTTAGTTCACTTAGACTTCATCACCTCACCGATGTTTATTTCACTTAGACTTCATCACCTCACCGATGTTTATTTCACTTAGACTTCATCACCTCACTGATGTTTATTTATTATACCAGCTTGGTGAAATCAAAACATCTAAGACTTTTCTTGAAAAATTCCCAAGACATTCCAAACTCAGGATCCAATTTAAGATTTTTGAAGACTTCACACATACCCAGTGCACTGATAAGTACTAACTGGGTACTCTCGTTACAAAACTGTATCTCAGGTTGAGAGGTGAACAATAACTCACTAGTGATAAGGAATAAATAACGGAGTTATGTGAGACAGCCTCAGAGAACACGTCTAGTTTATGTGCAGTGTGTCTGATATATGAGGACACCAGCCCAGGCATAGCATTCACATTCAATTCAGACCTACAGTGCTATGTACATAAGTACATAACATTGTAGTGTGCTGACTTTGTAATAAAACATTCAATATTGTGTAACTTTGTAATACGAGTACAACACTTGGGACAGTTGACTAAATCAACAGGTTATGTTTCTCCAACACACTAGAATTTTACTGTAGCTCATTTTATTATATGTATATAATTTCATTATGTACAATTTTATTGGACATACTTTTATTTTATATAATTTAACTGTATGTTACTTTACTATGTCACTTTACTTTGTTGTAGGCCTACATCATTTGACTGTGTGTAATTTTACGGTAAAATTTTACTGTATATATTGAACTGTACAAAGACTTTTACCATACCAAATTTTGCTGTACACAATGTTACTGTACAAATTGTTGCTGTACATAATGTCATTGTAAAACAAAATGTACAAGTGTGAGTTATCAACACTGGCCAATAACAAATTATTGCGGACACCATGAACCCACCTTTACCCCTGAAAAATGGATCATATAGTAGCTCTACAATTCTGCGATATCAGTTGGTAGAGGTGTTTTCCATTAATTAACAGCTCTTGGAACAATTCGCCTTTCAGAAACAGGCTAACTCAATGATTAATAATAATTAATAATTAGATGCCATTGAAACAACATCTGATTATACATAATATTATCTACCGGTGAACTGGGTCTAACAACAATCACCATCAAGAACACACCCGGCTTACTGGTATTTAGAAAGTTGTTTTATCAGCTGTTCGTTTACATGCAGTGCTTTAAACAGTGGCCAAAGTAAACTATCTGGGCGGTGGGTAAAGTAAAACATGGGTGCATTGACTGTCTACCAGCCAGAGATATCATCAGTGTCAGAGCCAACAACGCAGTAACCACACTAGGCTTGAGTGGGAGTCACAACCTACGCAGACCAGCGCGTAGATCAACAGACCAGCGTGTAGACCAACACTCTCAAACCAGGGTCGCCTGCCCACACACAACTCCCATACAACTTGACATGTGCATTACAACAGGGCACAGAACCACACAAAACCACTTCCTCTTTGACTCATCTACCCCTCCCCCTGCTTGTTAAAGTATTCACACAACTTTCATGCCAGCCCCCAATGGCTGCATTAAGGGATCATCTCCACACAACACAAGGCATTGGTCAAAGTCATTTGTCAGTAGTGTTTGTACGAATGTACATTTTTAAAAGCTTGACATACGACCTTTGAATGCCATCTCTACCCACACGTCAAACATTTTTTGTGGATAGAATGTATAAAATTCTTGGTATAATTTTATTATGTCATGTACAACCTAGCACATGTACATGTTGTGCATAATCTTTAATACTGCGAATTAGTACTGGGTATAATTTACATAGAAGGAACCAATGGCTTTTAGCGTCTCTTCCAACAGGCACAGGCAGTGAACGGAATTACCCAAGTTTCGAAATGACAGCAGGTGGACTCAAACTCCAGTTCTGCCACTGAGCTACCACACTCCAATTGTAATAACTCACACCCCAGTCAACTCAGTTCTGCCACTGAGCTACCACACTCCAACTGTAATAACTCACACCCCAGTCAACTCAGTTCTGCCACTGAGCTACCACACTCCAATTGTAATAACTCACACCCCAGTCAACTCAGTTCTGCCACTGAGCTACCACACTCCAACTGTAATAACTCACACCCCAGTCAACTCAGTTCTGCCACTGAGCTACCACACTCCAAATGTAATAACCAACTAACGTAATAATCAAGCCCCTGACCGGAATTCAAAACCGTACATTTGTCTCTTTTCGTTGTCTCCCACTTTCTGTGATTTATATCCCACACAGATTCCAAACATGTCTTTCAATAAAGTATCAGTCAGTGTCAATATAAAGACATGAACATTTGCATAAATACATGCCTCGCACTGCAGATACACATAAACGGCATTACTGCGGCATTTGTTTGTGTGGACATAAATAACGTGTATGTGACACCTGAATATCAAGTGATATTATATAACGGACTTGGTGAACAGGAGTGAAAACTGCACAAGACCTGTAATAAATATTAATGGGTCATAGGTCATGCTACGCATGGCTGAACGATATGGCAGCTGACTTGTAGTGCATGCAACGTAGGTAATGTACCATTTAATGACGGTGTACACACAATGTGTGTGTGTGTGGTGTTTGTGCGTGTGCATGTGTGCAAATCTACCATCTATCAAATATGTATTTGTATTTAAGTACGCTGATTTTGCGTATTTTTATTTGACTTTTTCCAGAAGCCGGTATTTATCATTCCTGCATGTATACTGTGTATATGAGGTGGTTAGACATGGAGTCAATTACAAAATAATATCTATTTTAGAGCAGCTTTATTTAATCTCTGCAAATTATGATACATAATGGCAAACAAATATGATATGCAACATATTATATTTTACTGATTTTTTTAAGCAAATAATTTGGGTTAAAAATCTACATGATGTAATTGAAAAAGTAACTGAAATGTAACTGAAAATACCAATTAAATTTTCATCAGTTCCAATGACTTTTAAAGGCAAAACACCAATTCCAATTAATTCGGAATTTGAGTCGGAATTTAAATTCATTCCAATTACAATGTACTTGACCCCAATTCTGAATGTGGTGTAAGCCTGTTTTGACAAATGTGCAAACATGCATGTATACAGATCTCTGTTGTTCCTGTCTAGACCACAAATACAGCAGTGTTGTCAAAAAGCTAATTAAGCCAAAAATGGTAAAACATATCAAACGACTGAAACAGGAACAATTTTGACACTCTCCCTAACCGGGCTACCAACAATTAGTTACTGTATTTACACCTGCTACTGTCAGATATCTGACTTGTCAACTGGTTGGGCGCACTGTGTCCTGACGCCACCTATCTGGATCTGGTGTCAAGGCAACAGTTACACCTGCAGGCTTAGTGACACATAAACCTGATGTTTGACTTGACTTAATACGCAACGGAAACATCGTTTGAATAACAGTCTTAACAAATAAACTGTTGTGTTTTATTGAGACCACAGAAACCATTCTAAAGGTCAAATGTTCCTACCTATGGTAATAACAAAACCGGTAATAACAGTCAGAGGCTCTGATGTTTGTAATAAAATCGACATTTATTTTGGAGGGTGACAATTGACAGAAAGTACAACATCAACATTCAACTGATTTAATCATCAAGTCATTCATAGAAGCGAGCCTATAAAATCAATGTGTCCACACGGAAATTATGTTAAAAGCTGCCTCCTTAAATTCATTTCGCCCATTGTGAATAAGGCTCACTCATGTTCAAATCTGAAGTGTGTTAATAGAGTAATAGGTGTTAAGGCTGAATAAAAGAGTGCATATTTTTTCAATAACTGAAAGAGTTGATTGTATTTTTTCAGTCTAAGTGTGAATAATTTGTCCGATGTCAACACCAGACAATTTTTTTTTTTCGTTAAATGAGTCTGAAATGGGTCGAATGAAAAATGTTTGCTTTTAAACACTGCAGCCTTTTGTTTTTCCTTATAACTGATTAAAAAGCATGCAATAAAAGCTGCAACTCCTAGCCAGCATGGCTTTGTAATCCAGGCCTCTGTAAGGCATATGGTGATGGTTTATTGCTAAGTGTAGAGTGAAGTAGGCCGTGGCCGACTACATTACAACTGGGACCTTTAAAGGCATTGAACACTGAGGACATGGGCTTGGCCTTGGTATCACAAGGTGTCAAGCATTGGTAATTTTTTGTCAGCAACAATAAATCTCAAGACCATGCAGTAACTGTTCTTGCACAGTTCTTGTTACAGTATCCTGGATTAGTTTAGCTCTAATTATCTCTATATTAGGTTGTTTTTGTATGCATCCATTACAACTACTACTATATATATATATATATATATATATATATATATATATATATATATATATATATATATATATATATATATATATATATATATATATATATAAATATAAATATATATATATGGGTATTCATACAATGAGAAGCACTTTCAATTAAAAGACAAGTTTTGCAACAGAATGACATTTATTTATTTATAATCACCCTTTTTGTTTGACCTACATTCTTTTGCAAAGCGACATTGTTCTCGCGAACATTTTCTCTACTTTCGTGTTTAGATCAACGCCCTAAGGTGTATTTGAAGAATTTTGAAGTTTATTTTATTTAACATCGACATGACTTTTTAACTAGACGATATTCTGTTTGATATTGGCATGTGTCAAACGTGCCAAATTGAATATAAAGATGATTTAAGATGGCACAGCACATAGAGGGAAGAAATCCCACTACAACGATACATTTGCAAAACAATTTTGCAAAGATAACTACAACACTACAATCGTGATTTGACAACAATGTTTTTGCTTGTTATTCTAACACTGATTTCAGCGCGATAACTCATGGGATTGTTGTATCTACATGACATTAGAGTGAAAATAATTATGCACCAGAATCACCATTAAGCATTTATGTCAATTACATGGTCTTATTATAATTGTATTGCAATTACGCTGTCATGTTCAATTCTCAACTAAATCAGCATTTACATAATTAATTAGAATTGCAGAACTTTGTAACTACTCCTAGTCATGACGCAGAAGCAACAGAACAGAACCATCATGCTTTGTACATTAGCACAAAGTTGGTCATGAAATTCAAGACACTGTAATCATGATGGGGCACTGGCAGTGGTAACACGCCTTTACCCACTGACAGTCTAGTAAAACCTGGCATAGCAGCAAAGTGTGGTAAAAACAGATTTTGACACATCGCTAAAGGTTATTAATATAACTAAGTAACTCTTCTCATTCTACAAGCCAGGCAAGTGATCCGTAAGCCGTCCACTTGGAACTAATCCGCCACTCGCCCATAAGAGACCATTAAATCATGCCCAACTTTGGTAAATGTGTACGTCCCTGAGCCAGGCATTTCTGGATGGCGGATATCACCTGGAATTACCTGTCATTACACAGCATTGGCTTTCAGCACTCGGTGAATTAAATATTACTTTCCATTACTGACCAAAGCGTACGTGCCTGGCCATTACAGCCAATTGCAAATATTACGGCAGTGATGTAATGAAGAAACCAGTGTTCTGGAGTCGAACAACTGCTCAGTAATGCATACATACATGTGTACATACATGTGTACATGCATACATACATGTGTGCATATATACATACATACATGTGTACATGCATACATACATGTGTGCATGCATACATACATACATGTGTACATACATACATGTGTACATACATACATACATACATACATACATACATACATACATGTGTACATGCATACATACATGTGTGCATATATACATACATACATACACCTATGTATACATGCGTACATGTGTACAACTGTACATACATACATGTGTACATACATACACGTATACATACATACATACATACATACATACATACATACATACATACACACACACATAAATGTGTGAAATGAAATTTTAAAGTGCTTCATAAAAAATGAATGGCTAGATACATATACTGGGCAATATTACAGTTGCTGACTTGTACATGATATAATTATAATAATAATTTATAAAGTGCTTTATATAGGGCCTATCCAGAATAAAAATTATGTTCAGGCTCAGAGGCACATAGAATACAGCAATGAGCATCGATCAAATGTAGCCAATATAATAACTTGTAATAAATAATAATATAGTATACATATATATAATATAATAATAATAATGTATAATATAATAAATATAATATAATAATAAATAATAAGATAATAAAATGCAAACATCTAAACAAGTCATGCTTACATGTTAAACACACAAAATAAAATAACTGGCATACCGACCAAACAAAACAGTTAATATGCAGTTCTACTCTAATTGGCTTTAACACATCATTTTCACTCAGTTTTCTGCCAATGCAATTTGTCTCCTTATAAAAAGGTAGTTTTCAGTGACAGATTAGTTACAGGACAACATAATCTGCCACAATATGCGGGGGGGGGGGGGGGGGGGGACATCAGTGACGCATGTGGGGGGCATAATGTCTACATTGTGTGCCACAGGAATGCCGCACATGCAGCCATTTTACCACACAAAGCCATTAATGAACCTGCAAAACCGGGGTTACGACCCAAGGTTAGAATTCTTTTCCTGCAAGGACAGTTCCAGCCACTACTGTGAAAACTCTGTTTGTCCCCACTAGTACTAGATCCAACAGCAGTAGGAATTTAAAGTTGTCTCAAGACAACTCTACTTGATTAACACTCCTGGATGAGCATGACTAGCCATCCGTGACCATGAATGTCTTGGCTGCCTCGCTATAAAACATGTGTTCTACAACATTCAATGGAGACGTTTCTACAAAGACGGCTATCTCTGCATCTCGTAGGTCCATTATACACTGGTACTGGTTAAATCTACAGTCTGATTCTGGCAATACTAACACAGGTTGTGGCTGCTAGACTAAAAATGGCCACAAAAGTGGTCTTCAACTATTATGTAATTTTCTTTGCACTGAATACCCCAAGGAGCATTAGGAACTCAAGCACCGGTTAAGTTCTGTGCAGTGCATACCTGCAGGTTGAACTGATTGAACAAAAGCACTGTGTCAACCAATATTTCACATAAACAAGTTAAACACAATCAGAAACAAACAGCCATGACAGTAACCTTCATCAAGGTCACATACAAGGTCAAGGTTAAATATTGTGACTCACCTTCATCAAGGTCGTTCCTGGCGGCGGCCTCGAGCAGCATCACGTCACTAATGAAGCACACATTTCGGGCCTTCTTTGCCGGATGCTTGCTGGCAGAGGCGGCAGCTGCAGCGGTGCCCACCTTGCGCCGCTTGTTCTTGTCTTTCTCGAGCTGTTTCTCATATTGCACAAACTTCTTGAGCTGCTGCGCACGCCGCTTCTTCGCGTGCTTCAGCCGGTCAAGCGTGCTCATCCTCTCCACCGAGTTTATTTCAGAGACGAGATCGGAGTGCTCCGCCATCCCAGCAGTGTGTGCGCGCAATGATTGCGATGTAATCCGGCAAGTTACAGGGGAAAAAAGTCACGTTCTCAACAGAATAACAACATCGCCGGCAATGGCGCCGTTCGAGGAAAACGCAGAGATTGAGTTGAATACGTCGGGTTAACTAAGACTGACGCAACAGTAATCCAGCAATCCCCAAATCTCGTTTTTGTCTGCATGCAACTTTTGTTAAACAATTATTTACAAGAAGTATAACATTATTAACTTGTAAAACAAAGATCAAATTTGGAAAACCACAATCAAGGTGACAAATACAATCGATGTGGAGAGACAAGATTCTGGCAGTAACATCCACACCAAGTAACGCTATATTCTTCCAGATGACATACTCCAGTCGTGTTCACTGTTTGTAAGATTCAGCGACGCTGACAATCACGACATACCAGTCTTACAGCACGCCCTCAACTATTCAATGCAGCTGAATGGCGCCATCCACCATGAGTCGACGACGACAATTGATCCGCAATCCTACGTACAGTTAAACTTCCTCTGTCGCTGAGGAAATACCACACGTCTCTGGCAAGGAGACACCCACCTGCGGGCATCCATTCAATGTGCCATGCTGTTGATGGCTGCTTCAAGAATAGCTGGCTCAACCGGCTCAGCCCTGTAGCGTGATCGTTCCCTGTCCAAGTCACCGATCACCACCTGCAACAGAGATGACAAACGTAGTGGTCAGGTTCCCATAGATGCAGCAACAAGTGTGCCTACTTTAAGCACAATAGCTTCTCTCTAGTCACAACGTAAAGGCACTGGCCTAGACATATTTTGATGACAGTTATAATTGGTTGTAACTGGTAATACTTTAAGGTGTAATAATTACAACTGTACATAATGTTAAGAGTGTAATAATAATATTACATCCTATAATCATTACAATATATCTTTTCTATTATGTTGTAATCTGGTTAATAATAATTTCCAGCACATGTTCTAACAAAAACGTTGGATACAAAATATTAATTCTGACAGCAATTCTAGTTCGGTCTGTAATACAGTTTAATTACAAACCTCATTTCACTGGCAGATTTACTACATATTTCATGTGGTCACAATCAACCCTACATGAAAATTGCAGTATTAATGTTCAGTGGACACACCTATAACTGTGCCCTCAGGACATTCTAAGACAATTATGAGCGTCATGTGTCCCAATTTAATAGTACTTTTCTAAATATAAGCACAGGTTTGAAATTGAACAAATATTATGCTTAAGTAATACCAATCTCAATTGCAAACATGGAAACACTATACATGACTCGACATTAACACTTGTCCACTTGTCCAGGACAAGTAGCTTGCAGTGTAGGACAAGTATATAATCCTGGACACTTGTCCCTCCGGACCTGTTAATGCCTTTGCAATATAAAACATGTAATGTTAATAAAAAAAAGTGAAAGGTTTTGACTTGTTGACACCCAAAATAAATAACGTTAATGGAATCTATAATTTTGTACGATGTCACACCTATCACTGCTTTCTTTCTTCCCGTCATGCAACTACTGCCAATATAATCACCAGGTGGCACATGATGTATATTAGAAACTAGCTTACTCAATAGGACAGCAACGCTGTTCCATTGAAAACACAAAAGCACTGTCACCGTTCCTCATTTAAATGCCCCCTTACATAGCACACTTCTGACATATATGCCCGTTTTATGTTTTGAATTTTTAATGTTACTGCTACACGGGAACCAGTAAAAATTAGAATCTAATGTAGGAAACAGATCGCGATTGTAACAAAAGTTATGCGTATTTATAATACTTAAGCCTGTTTTGTTGTGCATATTAACGCAACGTAGTACAATCATATCACCGCTACATATTAACGCATGTATGCTGATAGCTACAGCAGCAACACTAAGCCCTACACTCGCAAGCATGAGTTCGTTTGTGTAATTTTTCAGTCCAGTTGCATTCACAGTATACGTAGGTCATAATGAAAAGCACATTAATTAACGGTTAATTTATTCTGTTTTATTAATGCAATAATTATTAAAGTCATTTATTCTGTTGAATAAATTGTTACCATTTGCATACTGGATTTAGTGGATTATCATAATTAATATATTATGTGATAAGAAATTTTAATTGCTAGCAGTATTTGTTCCATGCAGAATATTATAGTTCTTGCTAAATATGCACTGTTGTTATTTATAAATATGAAAATATTGCATCTAAGTGTGCATTGTAATTGAGTTATTTCCTTTCGGTCAGAATATTTTTAATTTGCAGAATTACTTTTTAACATAATAAAAGTTGGTAAACGTTATCTTATTTCTTAGAATTACTGACATTTTTTCTTCTACACTCAGAAAACACACTAAAACATATTTGTTAGACAAATAATCCTGGCTATTACATAGATCCAGGTGGGTGTTATAATCATTCCATAACAGTTCACTGCATTTGTAGTTTTCAGGTGGGACAAGTATACTTTTGGTGGGACATTATCTATCCAATGTTCCAAGACTTTACCTGTGATAATAATACTCATTGTAGATACATACCTGAGTAGCAGCACTCCCCATATTCATTGCTTAATCATGCTTCATGAATGAAATATTCTTTTAATGTACAACTATTTTACTAACTTATCTCAATGTTAATGACCATTAATTGCTATCATCAGGAAAATCATCAGTTATACCTGTTGCTTTGTAGATATGTACATAATGGGTTCATCTCAAAGAACCACTTCATTATCTACGCAATCTAGGTAAAAAAACCACCACACCACAATGTAGAAATGAACGATGCCACTGTCGGTGGGAAAGAATTGCATTTCACCACAATTATGAATTTCCAAAATGCAAACTTTTGCCACAGTTCCTCCAAGATGTCTGCACTCACAACAGAGTGTTGACAGAAAGGATGATACTTTAAATCACCCAGCTCCTACCCATCAAAGATAAAGAGAGAATTTTGAGTTGTCACCACCAAACGAACATCAAAGACATGGGCAACGAACCCTGTGCTGGAAACGATAGAGCAACAAATGCAATTTCTCGAGACCCAAATGAAATTGTCCCTTTTATGCATAGAAATAGCACGAAAATCAACTCAGTGGTGTACTCATTGAAATGCTGCACGAGAGTTGCTTTGAGGGCAGGGCACTGCCCATGAGAAGTAACCAATCCAAACACATTATTGCTATTCCAGACACAGTAAGTAATCAGTGCATATCGCTTGACCATAATCCGTTTCTCTTCAAAGTCGTGCTATCAAATCCCTTCATCAGATTGCAATCCCGACTGTAGCGCTGCATTCCCCGATGACTGTCTTGGCTGTCCCATTATGATATCACAATGGACGATAATTTGGCATATCAATAAAATAGGGACTGGGCTGGCTGTTCAAGGGGACCGTATCAAATACTATCACAACATTTTATATATCGCTAAAGCATACCATATCCATCAACGCTGATGTATTGTATCGTGTGTGATGTGCCCCAGCAGTCTTCTAATTTTAAGAGTTCTTCTCATATGCAAGAGACTGAACTGTTCCCCGGGGGACATATAAAAATTCCGAATGACCTGTATTGGGGAAACCAAGTAACAGGATAGTCAATACAAAAACTGGTCAGACCAGTTTTTTTGTAGAATGATGGAAAATGTGTGATATCATTAATAATCTAGGCATCAGGTTGGATATTCTTCTTGGCAGCACAAATTAACAGTTAATGTATAATTACGCTTAATAATCATGTAACTGATAAAAAAAATTTAATATCTAATAATCATCAAGTAGACATTTGTATATCATTTTTAAATAATATTACATTCTTATAACACAAATACTGAGTACACACCTGTATACTGAGTACACACCTGTATGCTGAGTACACACCTGTATACTGAGTACACACCTGTATACTGAGTACACACCTGTATATTGAGTACACACCTGTATATGTCCTCAAAATACTCAGTGTTTAATGTACAAAAGAATGCAAGCATTCAAACTATTTATTACAAATTTCAAAAACACATATTATATGATCAAGTTGCATATATATGTCAAATCCAGCTATACAAAGGACACTGAAAAGACACTCAATATCTACAACTAACAGAGAGGACTGAGCGAAACAAGTGAAACTAGCAATCATGTTAGAAGCCTGAAGACATAGATGGATAGCATTGCAAACTAGCACCAGAGTGAAAGCAACTTTGAAGTGAACATATCAACGCCCATATACATGACTATATTCGTCTCAACACAACTATAGTCTTCTCAAGAAAAAGTCCAAATGAGTCAGAGCTAGCAGACCGACGGTAATGCCAACATTAAGATATCCAACTAAGCAGTTGAAAAAACCTGATCCGGTTGTCAGTATTCTGGCGGCTTTATACAGCCCCTATGTGCCCTCATTAATTTGGCAACCAACGGCATTAAACAAGTCAGTGGGTTGAGAATCGGCAACGTTATAGGCCTGTAGCTCGAGGAAACTGCCTAATTAAGCATACAGACCAAAGTAAGAGACTGAAAAAAGTGTACCATAATTGCGAGTTCACGAAAGGTTGGAGGATGTAAGATGTTCAAAGACGGACGTGCAAAGACAGATTATAAGAAACACTCCCTTGTCTCTCTTCATGCACACTTTGTAGGAGTAAATAAAACTACTGTACTGGAACACAGGCCAATGGTGAGTGTATAGGATTCAGCCACAACAGATGCTGCAGTGTTTACAATAATTGCTGTAGCTTCATAATGACTACTGACTCAGACCTGGGGAGGGCAGCTGTTTCACAGCAGTTGAACAACTGGTTAAACACTTCAGTGCTGTTGCTAACTTGCAAGTTGCCACAGACAGCCAGTCTGTCTGCAGCACCAACAGTTGCTCAAGGAACACATGGCTGCTGGAGACTGGTACAGCAGCACAGTGGGGGAGTGCATCCTTGTACCGTCAGTGCTGTCTGGGGTCAGATCATTGTCATACTTACAGGTTCATGGCATAAGAATATAGTGCCAGTTATTTTAAGATGGGTGGTGCGTACTAAAGCATAGCAGTTAGAACATCAGACTCTCAACCAAGAGAAACCAGCTTCGAATCCTCTTGCTGCCATTTTGAAGCTTGGGCAATTTTGTTCATTCCACGTTGCTTCAGTTCAATCAGATATAACAATGAGTACCTGGTTATAGACAGGTGTGAACGAATTGTCTTTGTGCCATAACTGCAGCATGGCTGAATGCTTCCCAGGAAGTTGAGTTAGAGGGAAAAGGTCTGCCAGGGAGTGATACAGTACTATATAAGGACATACCATTATCTTTTAATTATTAAATTATTTTTATCGGATCCGGTCACAATCAGGCAAAAAAGGGGCAACAGTGGTCAGGTTCTAGATACTACAGGCATACGTCACAAGGTTACTCATACTTGTGCAAGTTACCCAATCGAACGATCAAAGTCAATTATTTTGACAATATTAAAAAAAAAAGCCCAATATTTTATTAAACTGACAGCGCATTTTACTTAATTAAACTATTCACACACTACACATCTGAACATCAACGAACCTGATTCGTGTTGGGCTAAATGAGCAGTGGAAGGAGTTTTAAAAGTGCACTAGATGACAGACAGTGTAAGAGTTGCAAGAACAAATAGCCTTTCAGCACTGACTCCAGCATGATTGATGAAACTGTTAGTGAATATCCACTCTGGTGTGTTCAACTGAACAAGTCTGAAGGTGGGTAAAATACACCATGCTTTGAGCCGCCCTGAGGACAGATTGGTTTGTTCTGTAAGAACGGTCAGTATCTCTCACTGGCACCAGTCAGCATGCTGGAGCGCATAGGATCACCGCATCACCGGACAGGGAAAGTGAACTGAAGAGAAATCAATTCTGTGTTAGTGACAGAAGGATTGCTAATGACATGTAGTCTGTCCGCCTTCATCATCCACTGGGAAGCCATCAATCACTGTGTCAAATGTTCCAACAAATGCAGCCAATGAGGTCAGAAAAGATGAATGCTGCACCAAATTGGAGGATGCAATCGCCCTTCCTCCTTCTACAGTTGCTGTCTTTGGTGACAGTGACACTCTGGACCATTATGGGAACATACCCATGATTGTCAAGTGCTGACGGTATTTGGTGGCATATTGAAAACATCCATCATTACGGGAAGGCAGTGTTAATTGAGCCACTGGGTTAGTTGAGCCACTCATGTTTCCCAGGAAACGACAGTTATATGGTACCACCCAGTGAGTGAACACGTTATTAGAACATGACTGACTTACAATAAGTACCATTTGTCACAACGGGTCAGAAACTGTTAAAAGTATGTTTTTTGATGTCTTTCAAACTTGTGTTGATTGTGATTAATGTCTGCTGGTGTGTAAACTATCAACGTATGTGACCAGACTTTATTGTCTGTGAACTGGACATTGGATTAGCAGTTAGTTACACCAGTTGCAATTATTCTATAATTATGTCAATATTAATTGTGTCAACTTATTAATTAAGCATGTAGACTTGGCTCAACTTATCCCACATCAAGTGTTAGTTGAGCCAGCTTACCAACCCTATTTGAATCAAATACATATAATTATCTATGCATACTATATAATTATATTATGTTGGTATAAAATGATCTACTAATAATCATAGTTTATGGGAGTAAACACAATTTTGACATAGGAATATGATTGTGTCCTACATATCAAAAGAAATGAAAAATGGCTCAACAAACACTACCTTCCCTATTCCATTCATCCATCCATGCTTGTGCATTTATCAATCCAGTAGTTATTAGACTTCTACTCATCCCTAGGTCCATCCTGTCTTCACCATAACCGTGGGTGGTCACTGGGCACCTCCTCCGATCATCTGACAATCTGTGTCCATCTCTTCATCTCCCTTGCCGCCATGTGTGGCCAATAGAATTCAAGTCCTGTCAATTCTTTGATGCTGTCTGTCCTGTTCCTTCTCTGCCTGCCTCTCTCTGTGCTTTGGATGATGACTTTCACTAGGCCAGTGGACCTTGTGACATGGCCATACCATCTCAGCTTGCATCTTCTTACTTACAGGCCATTCTCGCTAGCCTGCAGTGGCAGTAGTACAACAGTAACCTGGCAGATTGATGTTGAAACGTGGATTTGTCAGTTCCCATATGCGAGCCCTGTGAATCTGAGCGAGCAATATTATTGGTTAACACAGCACCTGAAAGTTCAATGTTTCAACAGGTCAATCTATTAGGGGTACTGGTGTAGTCAGAGGTCCCTGGTGCCGAGAATGTTGCATACAGCAGATCATCTGCCTACCCATTAAAAAATACACACATCTATGGTCCAACTTAGCTGCTACAAGGCCAATATAGCTGCTACAAGGCCAATATAGCTGCTACAAGGCCAATATAGCTGCTACACAGCCAATAAGACTCTTAAGAGACATGCCAACTACTTATCCTAATACGCTAATAATTAATCGTAGCTACCACAAAAGCTAAAAAAACTTGTCAATAAATATACCGTGGATTCCTTAAGTGTGACAGCAATAGCATCCCCTAACCCTTGCAATGAAAAAAATCCCTTTTTCAATTTCATCTCTCCTAGAACACTGCAACTCCACCGCTGGCCATTGTGTGATTCTTCGACCAGATCCTAGACTCCACAAACAAGTTAATAAATCTGTCCTACAGTTTTTTTTACAATGCGTGTTTTGTTTCTCACTGCAAACAAACGCCTGGCAGCTAAATACCAGGAAGTTGTAGACAAAAAGCAAGTCGCTCTACTGACCTCGCTACAAGAGGCCAAAGCAGTGACGCAATCTTCGCAACATGTGGCCAGACCCGACTGAATAGAGTCAGTCTAGGCCACCGTCGTAGGTAACTTCAGATGTTTTATATAATCATACAATATGTGGACTAACCACCTGAAATAAATCATACCTGCTCAATCTATAAAGTGTTTAATTGACATCATAGACTCTAAGATTTTCATTGTTGCTCTCTAGGAGCCACTTTATATTTACTGAATTTAAACTAATTAAAGACAAAAGGGTGAATGAAATTGCCCAAGTTTTGAAATGGCAGTAGGTGGTTTTGAACCCTGGTCCCCTTGCCCGACAGTCCGGCGGTGGACCACCACGACCCACCAAGGTGAGCCACAGACTTCACAGTAAACAAACAACTTGATGGAATCCACACAACAACGCTGCTCCATCTAATGTCTCCGTTGATTTATCCTGCACAATATCTGACAACACCACAACAACAACTCTAATGAGTAGAACACAGACAATAACAACATTCCAACACCTATCAATGATAATCGATACATTTGCTGCTGATATCATTACAGCAAGTTAATGATATTATTGATTTTCAAAACGCTATTAGTGTTTTGTCAATAGCCGGTATCCTGACGGAATTCAGTTCGATACGCTTCAACAGCCAAGTACTCCTCAGAGTTATGCCATGTGTGGAGGGCATGTCATGAGTTGTGGCTGGGTTTGTTCTCCGTAATCACATTTATACGAGTGATGCAGTACAAATTACATCACATTGAGACGACGTCACTGAAAGTGAAACATCCCATCTGTGGCTGTTTCATGAGTCGTTGCATGCCTGTCATGGCTCCAGAGTCGCATCCAGCATTCTAAATGGATCATGCAACTCTCATTAGGGGTATATCTTCCAATCTACAATTCCATAGTCAACGAACTTAAATTTTTCATCCTCAGGACAACAGTTAATCTACTTGTACTCCTTGAAATTACCATATTTTGATTAGGAGTTAATATCCCGGGAGAGAAGAAAAAACAAGCCAGCAAAATGGTAGGTAGGGCATTGAGAAGATTGTTAATGTTGTCTCATCACCACCTAGCAGCCTGTGATGTTTTCCTATGTCCCAACCCCTCAGCTGTAGAAACAACTAATAGCAGATTGGAAGCATAATATAAACAGTTCATGAAATTGTGAGGTTATTTAAAGTAAGTCATCAAATAAACCTACCACGTCAAGCTTCTACACCTATGTACAATAGAGTTACTGGTACCATGAAAATGAAACCAAAAATTAACGGTAGGCTGCTAGGACTTGAACCAGTGCTGAGAACTGGATCACTAGTGGACTAGTGGTAGAACACAAACACATGATTGTTACCAGAACTGTAGCTTTGAGCTACTGACATTTTTCTGAATCACAATAGCTATCTTAGTCTGTCTAAACCACAATTTTGTCTGGCAAAACACATATTATGATAAATACATATTACATAACCACATGGCTATGATTGTTAAACCTGTAGAAACAAACATTACACATGTCACTATATTGCTTTAAAATGCTGTCTTTATCTGTAGACCTAGGACAGAATACTGACTAGATCCCAATATAATTCATGTTCTGAGTCCTGAGTAATGGCCAACACCAAGTTGTGCTTCCTCATACCATGGAAGCAGCATTTGTTACAATCACCACTATGGTAACTCAGCAGTGAAACTTGTACAGAAACCCAACTAATCACTGTAGATCAAGTAACTGCACATGCCAGAGGGAACAATCAAGTGATCAAATCCAGTGAATTATTAAACAGATGTGATATCGAGAATAAAACTCACCTGAGTCGATTCGACCAAGCAGAGGTCTTGCAAACGCAACCTCAAAGCTACTACAGTACTCGCAGGACATAACAGGTTTAGCCATGGTCGGAAAATGAGTCAGTCAGCTTGGTATATGGGAATGTTTACGGTCTGTTGAATCCTGTGAATGGGGACCCGAGTCGAGAGCTATAATAGAGTGCACCGTTGTGTAACTGGCAAGGAAGACATGTTGGCATTGAGCTGAGCTCGCGGCCGTTGTGCAGTCTGCATGTTCACAAATAACCGACAAAGGGAGTCATCCTATGAAGCACATCCACGGCATCCTTGCTAGGCAGGATGCATCTGAACAGGACCCATCCCAGTGAAGGACTGAGACAGACAGCAGGATAGTTATGTTCCAGGATGTAGCCAGCAATAAGTGTTTCCCAGCAACAAACACAGCATGGCAGGAGCTATAGTTCAGGAATGGGAAACATTTTGTTGTTGAAAATACAAAGCAAATTTTTTTTTACAGACACAGGAAATTAATAACTTAAAATGTGCACACCTTCGTAAAGGGCAGGTTTCAGCTCTGATGGTAGAGCCCTGGTAGCTACTCCTAGGCCCTATGACAAGAATATATGTGACAGTGTGGTTGCACATTGATCTCAAACTCAAAGTGATCAGGAGCTATAAAACAAAAGGACCTCGTGTTCTGTCTAAATGATAATACAACTTTCACAATCTGGTCTACATTAAATTTTGGTTAGCATACATATCTCATTGTGAGATCCTGCCATCTGTTATGCATTTAACTAACACAATAAGTCTGCAACTTAACTATAATGGAAAAGATTGGTAATTTAGACAGAGAAGGCCAAGTGTTGTTTGCGATGGAAGTGATGTTAATCATTTCACCTTGCCGAGTTCATATTTAACACAACCATGAACCATTATTCATTTTTCATGGCCTGCGTATCACCAAGTGCTCTGGGAAGGTTTGCACTGTTCTGGTTTGTAGGCTAGGAATGAACCTGCATTAAAGATAAAGCATATTTAATGTTAAAAAATTTACAATGTTATAACTATAAGCAATGATATGGTCAGTAAATGTGCAAAATTATAAACATTGAAAGCATAATTCATAATTTTATAGTTCATCCCATATAAAACAATTAAACTCTTCCCAGGCACCTGAGCTTGATGTTACCCAGTCCTCCGGTTACAGCCTTGTAAATGAGACCTGACGAAGCCTTGCCAATACTTCCACAGAAACCACTTTTTCATCTAAATTCCAATGCCTAGTTGTGACAGCTGGGAACCGGATCTGCAGGCAGCTACAATGCATATGGCCGCAGAAATAGACTTATTGCGCAGGTTTGTCCACAAACAAGGCTTGGGTCTCTGATCCGTCGTTTCGTTACCACCTCAACTTAACACCTGGTTGCAATGCAAGGCCAAGGGCGCTGACAGCACTGATACGATTTATCAGTAACTGACTTAACTCCGAAGGAGCGGACAAGAACTTCTAGTTAAACTGTGCACACCGTCGGAAGTCGATCTAGGTCACGTCTGATAAAGCGTGCAATCGCGACACGGTCATGCTTCGTCTGTCGCTTCCTATGCAACTTATCCAATTTCTAAGCAAGCCTGTCGGCTGCCGTGCCAGCGACGACTATCACTCACCGTCTCACGGTCGCCGCCTCGCCGGGAGTCGTTGACGGCTAACGCCTCGGGAACAGCAAAGCAAAGACCCTCGGACAATCCGATCAATTCACTCCGTAGGACAAGAACCGAGCGACGTCGAATGCCAGTGCGGTCTTCTATATATACCGCTAGATCGGCGGCAACTGCCCTCGTACGGAACGGTGTCCGTGTTTCGCTCGCCGGTCTACTGCAAAACTCGTCCACCTGCCGCGCGCCACCAGCAACAAACCATTGCTTTTCCGCACCTGTCTACTAGATGGCGCTGCTAGCCTCGCTTCCGAACGCGTTCATTCGAATGGTCTATCGAAAGACTCGGTGGTGACGACTGGCGGTTTGTGCGGAACATGTCATATTAATTGTCATTTGTTTGTGTTGCAATTGTCACGAGTAAACAGTGTAGACAAATCAACAGACCCTATGTGTTTGCTACGTCACTTTCAAAACGTAGACGTGTTAGTCACAGTTATCCCGCTAGATTACATAGAATTAGGTGATAAAATATATTGCTGGTAGACAGTGCTGCCACCTAGAGTTCTTTCTTTATAATATTGTAGATGCCCCGAGTATCGAGGAATACATGGGGAATAGCGCGCGGAGCGAGCACTTTTCCAGTGATTAAAAGGCAGCAGTATAAAAGTGATTAAAATGCGGCAGTGATTAAAAGGCAGCAGTATAAAAGTTAAAGGGAACATCCACTGTGTACACGAGTGGAAATACGCACTCGACACACCCGAAACCATGATCCGTATCCTTCTTGTCGATTTTAGCAAAGCTTTTGATATAGTTGACCACCATATTCTACATACTAAATGCACCTCACTTGGCCTCCCGAACTTCATCATCAAATGGCTGACATCTTTCCTGCGCCAACGCAAACAGCGAGTAAAGATCGGATGTCACTACTATCAATGCAGGTGTTCCACAAGGAACAACATTCGGCCCTATCGGCTTTATGCACCACATAAACGACTTACAAACGTCCTGCGGACATGTGAAAAATGTTGACGACTGCACCATATAGGAAAAGTGTTCACCCTGTGGCCACAATAGCTCACTGCAAACAGCAGCAACCGAAGTTGCGCAGTGGACGGCGAACAACAAAATGGCATCAATTACGATAAGATGAAGGAGCTACGCATCTGTTTCAAGAGATCACAGTTAGACATCCCGCCGCTAACCATCAACGATAGACCCATCGAACAAGTGAAGTCAACACGACTACTGGGTGTCACACTAACAGCTGATTTAAAGTGGCAATCCCACATTGACGAAATAACCGCCAAAGCATCGCAACGACTATATTTCATAATACTGCTCAACCGAGCTGGAGTTGAATCCCAGCACCTCGTTAACATTTACACATCACTGGTCCGATCAGTGGTTGAGTACGCATGCCAGGTGTGGAACACGAGTTTAACTAAACAGCAAGCGAAGCAGCTAGAATCCATACAGCAATGCGCATAATCTTCCGAAATATGTCTTACGTCGAAGCCATCGTCACAGCGGGAATCCCAACACTGGCGGACCGGAGGGAAACACTATGCAGAACTTTATTTGCGAACATGCAAAAACATAATCACAAGTTGCATCATCTTCTTCCTCCAATCAGGGAACCTACCCACTGAACCCGAAATAACTGCAAGTACACTGTGCCTCGATGTAGAACTGAAAGTTTTAAGAACTCTTTTATACCGTATGGACTTTACCACCTGCAGTAGACCTGATCATGAGTTTATTTTATTCTATAATCTTCTACTTTTTACTTGTAATTAATACAAAACATAATATTATATTTATTTACATGCAATGTAATGTTTATAATTTAATACTGTATACTATATGTATATGTCATATTTATACTATATTTATTTATATGCAATTTAATGTTAATTCATTGCCTTTTATTTGTTATCCCTTTTAATGTACATAATTATGTTTACCATGTACGCATACACATGTATTATTCAGCCTTATTGGCTGCAAAGCATAATAAAGTGGAGTGTGGGGGGTTTGGAGCTTCGCTTGATGTCCTCTAGAGCTGCGGTTACCGGGTTCAAAAAGTGTAGCAGGTTTCCCATCGACAAGTCCGTTTATGATTTTGTACATCATGCTGACTCTTGCTTGTATATGCTTTCCCCAGTGGAGATTTTCAGTAACCTCAACTCAAAGTATTTGGCGGTTGTTACTTTATTCGGGGTTTCATCGTGCAACGTTTAGCTGGTGGAGATCTTATTTCTTTTCTTGGTGATGGTTAGTTGATGACATTTCGCCTCATTGAAGGCCATCTATCATCTTCCTTCCCAGGATTCGAGTGTTCTGATATCATCTTGCAGTTGGGTAGAGTCAGTGGCAGTCTTGATTGTGTTGTAAAGTACTTAAGTGGACTGGTCACCAAGATCATTGATGTAGATTAGGAATAGTGTGGGACCAAGGACAGAGCCCTGGGGAACTCCTGATGTGACCGCTCCAGTGTACGAGTGTTGTCCTTCAACAACCATTTGTTGAGTTTTGTTTATGAGGAAGTTCTGTATCCATTTATTGGTATTGCCTGTGATACCGTATGATTCTAGTTTGAGGAGGAGTCTCTGATGTGGTACTCATCTGTCTCTTGGACACAAATGCATATTATATATATATATATATATATATATATATATATATATATATATATATATATATATATATATATATATATATATATATATATATATATATATACATACATACATACATAATATGTATATATGTATGTATGTATGTATATATATATATATATATATATATATATATATATATATATATATATATATATATATATATATATATATATATATATATATATATATATATATATATATATATAAAACGACCAATTTCGAGGAATAAGATAACAAAATGTGTACATTCTCTAAAATAAATTTCATAATATGCAAGGTTCAACAAACGCAATGATGTCACTACCCATCGTTTGTCAAAAACGGAAACGGATACATCTCAGTAAGATTTGGGGTCAATTAAATTATATCCATTCTAATTACACGCCAATTGCAGCAAACCAATTCCACGTCAAACTATCAATTCCAATTCTCAATTCCAAACCGAAATAACAGTATGTGAACAGAGCAACCATAGACATTTTCAACACGGCCAAAAAGTAGTATCCAATTAGCGGCTTTATTTAATTTCTGCATAATTGTTATGCTACATAATGTTTGATATACGAAGCATAAATTTTATTGATTATTATGATAATTAATTATGATAATTAATGTAATGATTATCATGATAATTGTTATGCTACATAATGGCATATATTTTATTGATTATTTGTAGCGAATACTTTGAGTTAAAAGGCGCGTCATTGCTGATGTCAAGTAGGATCTTGAAATGCATATTTAACAAGATTTAACAAGATTTGCCATCCAAGCCAAAGGCCCAGATGGCAAGTGGACAAGGAAGCCATTGGCTTATCGAGAGTCCAACAATGTTCATCTACTTATAACCCGCCCTCCTGAGATATGTGTCAACCTTGTTTTTAAACATATTCACGCTGCTAGCAGTTACACAATCTGTAGACAATTTGTTCCATTCATTTATTGTCCTCTGTGAGAACGAGTGCTTCCTGATGTCCAATCTACATTGATCCTTTACTAATTTTACCTCATGTCCTATAATTCTGCTATCCTTCTTGAGTGAGAAAAACATATTTCTATCAATATTTTCATACCCATTCAATATCTTAAAAACTTCAATCTGATCTCCTCTTAACCTCCTTATCTCTAGAGTTGTTAAACCACATTCTTTTAGGCGTTCTTCATAACTAAGGTATCTAAGTTCTGGAATCATTTTAGTTGCTCTCCTTTGTATGCGTTCAAGCATATCTATATCCTTCTTACGATATGGTCTCCATGCTTGTATACAGTATTCTAAATGAGGTCTAACTATTGCTTTATAAAGAGGTATAATTAACTTTTTTCCCTTGTATGTTATGTTTCTTCTAATCAATCCAAGAATTTGATTACCCTTTGAAGCTGCAATACCACACTGCCCTGAAACTTTCATATCAGCGCTTATTGTAACTCCTAAGTCCTTTTCTTTTACAGTAGTACCCAGAACAGTATCTCCCATTTTATAGTTTACATTCAAGTTCCCATGTCCTGTATGTAGGCATTTACATTTCCCAAAATTGAACAGCATCTGCCATTTCTCAGACCATTTAACTAATTTGTCTAGATCGTTTTGTAAATGTTGTTTATCACCATCAGTATTAACCTTTCTAAACAGTTTTGTGTCATCCGCAAATTTCAGTACGTTACTTGTTATACTGTCGTCCAAGTCATTGATATATATTAAGAATAATATAGGTCCTAATACTGATCCTTGAGGTACCCCACTCAAAACCGATTTCCAATTTGAAACTTCTCCATCTACTACAACTCGTTGTCTTCTGTCAGTCAGCCATTGTTCTATCCAGTCAGTTATGCTATCCCCGATACCATGGGCTTTTAATTTAAGTAGTAATCTTTGATGTGGCACTTTGTCAAAAGCTTTCTGAAAATCTAAGTAGATAATATCTACTGGCGATCCCATGTCTATCCACTTAGTGATTTCTTCCAAAAAACATAACATATTTGTTAAGCATGACCTCGCTTTAAGGAATCCATGTTGAGATGAATTTAATAATTTATGCTTAACGAGGAAGTCCACCATATGGTCTTTATTTAACCCTTCTAATAATTTACAAATCACTGACGTTAAACTCACTGGTCTGTAATTATCTGACTTATTTCTCGAACCCTTTTTAAATAATGGTATGATGTTTGCTTCTTTCCATTCAAACGGAACAACTCCCTCTTTTAATGACAAGTTGAATACTCTTGCAAGTGGTATACTGATTTGTTCTACTGTTTCCATTAGTAATTTTGGAGGAATCCCATCCACTCCCGGTGATTTGTTACCCTTCATTGCCTTTATTTTCTTAGCTACCAATTCTGGAGTTACAACTAACGGACCTAAATAGTCAGATTTAGCCTCCTGAAATTTAGCAACAGCAACTGGTAATGAACTAATATCTTCTTTGGTAAACACTGAACTGAAGTAACCATTTAGGTCTTCCGCCATTAAAAACCCGTGATACTATATTTCCAGCACTGTCTTCTAGATATCAACACATGTACACCATTTTGAGTCACACAAACGGACCAATTTATTTATTTATATATATTTTTATTTATTTATTTATTTTATATTTTATTAAACGCTGCTTGTGCATAGACTAGTTAACAGTTGACACAGTTCGACAGCAGGCCAACGGCTTCAGAACGTTTCACACATTCACCAAGAAGCGTCGTAGTCGCCAGTCCACGGCTGTTGGCCCTGCTCCGACTTGAGCGTGTATGTCTTATTGCGCTTCATGACCGGGTGTGACGCGAGAATGGCGTCGATTGTGTCGGCGTCGAGCACGCAGAAGACGTGCAGTGCGCGCAGCCGGCGGCAACGCGTAGCCAGCTGGAGCAGCGCCGCGTTCAGGGCCGGCGCATTGCGAGAAATAGGCGTCAACAGGACGAGCGTTTCAAGCGTGTCGCTGTAGTAGTTGGTAGCCTGCCGCACCTCATCGTAGATGTAGGTAAACGTCTCGAGTCGGAGCGCCGAGACTGGCACCTCCGCTTTGAGGACGGATGCTACCGTATCGGGCGCGCAGGTGTGGTCGAACTCGAGAGACACACGCAGGTCCGGCAGTGTCTTCCGAACGGCGTGCCAGGCGTCACAGCCGATGTCGCCCCCATAGTGTTGATCCCGCCGACACAGCATCGACAGGTGGCCGAGAGATGCGCGGTCGTCGGTCGCGAAGGCGAGCAGAACTTCTTCCGATATGCTGCAGCCGAAGACACGCAGGTCGGTGAGGCGACGACAGCGGCGCACGACGCGCAGGAGACACGCCGGGCTGACCAGGCACGCGAGCACGCCGTTCTCAACATACAGCTTTTCGATTCGTCGCTCGTTCGTCGACAGAACATCCAACAGTTCGTCATTGATGCTCACGAGCATTCCGCGTAGGTCGACCACAGTCAACTGCCCCCCGCCACTGCTGCCGAACAGGTCGGTCAGCGCCGACGGGAACTCCCGGCTGCTGTAGAACAACGGATTCTCGCCGGTGAACTTTATACGCAGCTTGCACAAACGTCGCTCCGGTGTGCGCGATAACAGTGTGATCACGCGGCAAGCATTGGTGCGATTCTCAGCAACGCTCTGGTCGAGCTCGATGTTGACTGACTTCAAGTAGGTGCTTCGCTGCTCCGCGCAACGTATCAGGCGTTCGTCCTGTTGCTTGCAGAAGACGAAGTCGAAGTTGGTCCACAAGTAGCGAGAGTCGAAACAGCTCGCCCACGAACTGCACGTCAGCGAGGCGTGGTAGCGGTCGGCCACCGACAGACGAGAGAAGATCGAGACGATTATGTGATCCGGCAGGGTGCACCACTGGCACGTCATCGTGCCAACTGCAGTCAAAACCGCACGGTGGCCCGAGGGTTTGTCAATTTGTCAAACACAAACGCATAGTTGTAATGATTGTAATGTAATCATTAACGTTCATGGTGTTATGTAGGAACTATCACGTTTCTTCCTCTCAGTAAAGACTCATAGTATGAAAATAGCCGCTGACAGTTTACTAATAAAATACTAATTGTAGTACTGAACTATGTATGTCAGACAAAATGTCGTCTTTCGTTAGATTTTAGTTCCTGACCCTGCCCTGCCCCTGGCCCTTGTCAGTCCTAACTGTAATCATCTCCTCAATACTAACCCCAAAACACGACTGACTGAAATTGCCGCGTTTTCCTTCGCATCTTAAGTAGTTCAAATTCAACCATCAATCGAAACAAATAATTAGCAATGTGCTATTTCTCGAACTTTTCCTTCGCTGATACCTGCTTCACCGCTATGTGTCGCTACTGCACGGGAGGATAACAAAAGGTGAATAATTTCGGGGTTGCCACGATAACGCTTTAGCAATATCAGAAATGCAGTTTGCATTTTCCCGTAACAATTATATATCAGTATCCAGAACTTATATAGCGGTAACTGACGATCCATCAATGTAAGCATTTGCTATTAGAAACGAATGAGTTATGATGATGATGGGCGATATTATGGTATTTTGCACCGTTCAACCCGCATCGCTATCAATACCAGGCATACTGGATGTGCAGGTAGTTTGCAAGGTAGTAAGCAAGCACATAAATAACCAAGTAATCATTTAAGTATCATTTAATGATCTTCATTGCTGCATATTGTTAAGTAAACGATTAATTGCAAATGAAAATCCCTGGAACCTGGACCTGGTTGAAATAAAACGATGTCGAATAATTATAACTTCAGTCTTGTAGATACCCTCCGTATTTTTCCATAATTTATTATCTAAATTATTCTTTAAAATTTGAGTAAGAAAATATAATTTCCCAATATGTTTTGTTTCCAAGTTTTACTTATTTTTCATTTAAATTCCACCAAAGTAAATGCAGCCACATAGGAATCTGTAAATCACCTATAAAAAATTATGGATACACACTGGGACCAGATCACACAATACTAACCAGTACAGACAAAACTAAACTTTGAGGCATATGTAAAAAAAATTAACAAAACCAACTCAATGATGGGCATAATACATCGTACCTTCGACCACATGGATGAACAGTGCTTCACAACAATTTTTAAGTACCTTGTCTGCCCGCACATTGAATATACTAATCAAATCTGGACTCCACCCCTATTGAAGCATATCACAGCCCTTGAAAACCTCCAGCATAGACCTATCAAATTAATTCCTGGTTTTAAAGACCTTGACTACAAAGAGCATTTACAGAGACTAAAATTACCAACACTGGTTTATTGTCGACTCGGAGGAGACATTATAGAATTATATAAGATATTAACAGGGAAGTACGAAGCTTCAGTTTCATCTAGTTTAGTTACGTTGAGAGACAATGATTCTGACACAAGACATAACCTAAAAATATACACACAAAAAATGCAGTTTAAACATCAGAAAATATTCGAAGCACAGATGTATGGAACAACCTCCCACAATCTGTGGTGGAGGCTCTATCTATCCAATCTTTTGAGGGAAAATAGACAAATTGTGGCGAAGCCATCCCATCAGATTAGACTATACTGCCCCCACCCCATCCTGGAAATTGTCAGATGCATGTGCAAAATCAGACCTGACAATAGTAATAAATAAAAAAGCAGGCACAAGAGGCATAAATGCCTAAATAGCCAGAAAAGTACCTGTAAGAACGTGTAAGATTGTAAAATGTTATTCACATTTAACTGGTACTGTGATAGCATTCAAATTGTGCATTTTTGTTCTGCAGTTAAGTATATATACAGAAAACAGTTGGACTTCATGTCACTTCATCCATAACGGTTAATAATAGACCTGTAAATCAACCATCTCTTAATCATTCATATTTCATACTAGATGCGTATGCAAATTAATTCACAAGAATATTATAAGATTGCTTAGTTCTAAAGCTGAACCATTAGCTGATCTCGTATTATGTAAAATCTGTTATATATATGTATAATTACTTGGTGTTTCAGCTATGTTGGGTAGACTATGTCTGCAATGGCATCACGTGGCTTTGTTCTACTCAACAATGGTATACGTATGCCTTCCATTGGCCTGGGCACATACCAGGCGAACAAGGACTCAATGCAAGCCGCAGTTGACTATGCTCTCAATATTGGCTACCAACATATAGACACAGCATGTTCCTATGGCAACGAAGCCGACATCGGCGAAGTGTTAGACAGAAAGCTCTGTGCTGGCGCAGTTAAGCGAAACAACTTGTTCATAACTACTAAAGTTCCAAGAGATCGTTTGGGTGAGAAGGATACTGAGCGAACTGTTCAAGAATCGCTTGATTTTCTGCGACTGAAATACCTTGATCTTGTTCTCGTGCATGCGCCATGGGGACACAAGAAAATGGCATACAAAACCCCCAAGGAAAGGAAAAGACCAACGGAAACAGAGTTTATTCGTTATGACTTAGTGAAAACATGGCATGTTTTAGAGAATCTTGTTCGCAGGGGACTCATACGCAGCATTGGATTGTCAAATTTCACGCAGCGCCAGGTCGAACACATCTGGAAGAATGCCGAAATAAAGCCAGCTAATCTGCAGCTTGAGTGCCACGCCTATCTGCAGCAGTTGGCCCTGCGGACCTACTGTTGCCGGCGCGGCATAGCAGTGACAGGGTACGCTCCCCTGGGTGCTCCGTCACGGCCGGCGAGGTACACACATCACGATGATCTTCACTTGCTCAGTGATCCAGTGATCCTGGATATTGCGAAACAACTTGGCCGCACACCAGCGCAGATTCTACTGAGGTTTCTGCTGCAACTTGGTGTTTCTCCTCTGCCGAAAAGTGTGCAGCCAAAGAGAATTGCTGAGAACATTCAGTTGTTTGATTTCACAATGGGGAATGTTGAAATGGATCAGCTTAGGGCACTGAACCGAAATATGAAATTCTACCGGTTTCCGTGGTTCCAGAATCATCCGGAATATTATGAGAACGAAGAGTTCTAGAATGTTGCAGTGTACATTGTATGAGCATAATTATGTGATCGGTGTGATGTCATTTATTGGTTTTGACCTACAACTGATTGTACATGTTATTTTAGGTTAAAGAATATTTAGGAAATTGTAGAGAAAGAGGTGAAGTTTATGGAAATGTTTCCACACAGTACACTGTGGACACCGATACCAGTTTAGGATAATACGTAAGAATAATACATTTTTAATGTATTATAATAATATAATAATAAGTACACAGTTCAGCTGAATGACCTATTTTTTCAGTGGTGCCCCGTCATGAAAACCACTGGAAAACTAGACTCAAATCATGCCTAGTTACCTTGACAATGTGGGCGTAGTAGTTTGGCAGTTAGAGTACCGGACTATCAATCAAGAGCTATGAATGACGTTCAAATCCACCATGCTGCTGTTTCGAAATTTAGGCAACTTTGTTTACCCAGCTTTGCCTGTCATTCAGAAGAGAAACTGAAAGCCGTTTGTCCCTTCGACTTGGTGTCGGTATCAGAGGATGTAAAATATCCCACATGGGGTAAATGTGTGTTCTACCGTGGACTCCATCTCTCAACCATATGAGCCAAGGGAAGAAGCGTTCATGGCGCAGCTCGGTCAATCCGGCCAACTACCTCGCATGATTGAACGAAGCTGCTTGAGGGGCTAAGTCCAGTTGTAATTGCATAATTTGTAATTAATTACAATGGCAATGCCAACGTAATTATATTTTTTGAGTGCTCTAATATTATAATTTAGCTTTTATGTAATTGACCAGTTTAATATAGCACATGTAATCTTCCTTTATAAAACGACATAGTTGAACTCCTATGAATGATTGCGTTGGACAGTTTATAAAACACAACACTGTAATTGCAACTGTTTTCTGAAGCATGGTAATTGATGTTCAAGGAAGTACAATAATTGAAATTGAGCTTTTATGATGCACTAGTTAAAACATTGTAAAGTGTAAGTTGGTAAATGGGTGGGTTCTATGTTATATAAAGAAGCAATGAACATGATAGAGAATAGATTCACAAGCAGTTTATTAAAACCAGGTAGTCATATCTTTATTAAGTTGCAGTTTTATTAGCAGTATCACAAGAAGTCACAACTAACATATATTATACCTCGAGAAAAAAGAAAATCCCTTAACCAGGCAAAAGCTAGCTTGCCAGTGCTAACCTACATCATAACTATTTGCAACCATCTTAATTGTTTTGATAATACATGTATTTTACAGTCCACCTGTATGCAGAACAAAGTAACGGCTCGGTGTGCAAACTAAATTACAAAGTCGTTCATCGACAATATTTGCAGATTAGGCAACTTGTTTTACATTATAGAATATATGCAATTAGTAAAACTGGATACACAATCATGTTCAATTTTAATTAGTTAGTTTTAATTAAGCAAGCAAATGAACAATAAAGCAAAATAAAACAAAAAAATACTCTACTAAACTGTGCATTTTAATATGTAGTGTCTTGAGTATTTTAAGAAATGTTAGAATGTACAGGTTAGTAATTAGAAAAGCAATATTTGGTATACCCATTATAGAATTAGCATCAACTCTAGCACAATGCACCACCACTTCACATTTTGTGAAATCTATTATCACCCTTGTTATTCTACAAACCCAATAACATTCGCAGTCAAAATAATTGGCTTTATGGTCAAAGGAACTGAGCAAGTGTCACCCCAGTCTGCACAGTGGAGGCGATCAAAGGGCGCATGTCTCCACAATTCTCTTGGGTATTCACAAGCATTTTACCTGCATCGTGTATGTCTTGGAAATGAATGCAAACATACTTCATCAAATCATGGCGTCATACAGACAAATGCCTTGACACATTTCCGTTGTTGTCACAATAACAGTAAACATTCTATTGTGCTATAGATGGCGCCTCTGTTGGGTGGTTAACTTTTTTGTTAAATGTTACACCAGAACCACCACCTGTTGTCGTTGATTTCAAACTTGCAATCTTAAACGCAAATTCAAGGTAATTGCCACATCCGAGTTGTTTGCAGTAGTTTTAGAGGACAAGGAAATTGCAAACAGCGGCCAACAGCAGGAGAGCCAGGTTCGTCAGCCAGATGGCGCCACTGCTCTGGCTAGGTTTCGGGTTGTTGCCGAGCCCGCAGCATGCAGGGCAGACCTCACACTGGTTGGTCTGTTGGAGTGCTGCTGGCAGGTAGTACTTCGTGTCCTTCACATCTGGCAATCAGAAACAACAACAATAATGATATTCATGTAACACTATGCGTTCATAGACAACAACATCAGGTGTCATCACAATCATGTTCATATAACACTTTATGTAAAACTTTCTGCATTGATTTAATGCACACATACAGCATCTAACCAGAAGTCTGACTAATTAGTCTAGAGTCTACACACTGAGATTGAGAGTCTACATACAAAGACTCGACAATCTAAGACTGAGTCTACACTTAGAGATTGAGTCTACACTCAGATTGAGTCTTTGCAATGAGATTGACAGTCTACATACTGAGACCGAGTCTACACATTGAGACTGAGAGAACACATTGAGACTGAGGTTCTACCCACCTGGACTGTAGTACCGGTAGCCTTCAACACGTGCTTTCTGTGGATGTGTCACAGGAATGACTTGCTGTGAGAGAAACTCAACACACGTGTCACGTTCCGTGAACTGCAAAACAAATGTGAGACATTAACAACAAATCTACAAGTGTGCTTTTGATACATTGTAACATGTTTTACTTCCCAAATGAACAATTTAAAATCTCTTGCTAAAGTCCTGACACAAACTGAAATACTTCTGCTACATGTCTGTTTTATCAAGTTAATTTATTTACTTTGGCCACAAATCAATTAAAAATTGTCTCTTATGTATTTGAATTTTCATGTGACAATGGCACAACTGCCCTTGTTCTTCAGTGACACTGACCTCATCAAAGTAGAGAACCACTTTACGGTCCTTAGTCTCGACCCGCTTCAGTGTTGGCACCTGCTTGACAAGTTCATCAGTGTTTGCTTCGTTGCCACTGATGAGTCCCACCTCCATGACGGTCATGCCACTGGCTTCCTTCTTGGTGTATCTGCAACACAATCAGTTTTATACATGGTCATGCCACTGGCTTCCTTCCTGGTGTATCTGCAACACAATCAGTCTTATACATGGTCATGCCACTGGCTTCCTTCTTGGTGTATCTGCAACACAATCAGTCTTAAACATGGTCATGCCACTCGCTTCCTTCTTGGTGTATCTGCAACACAATCAGTCTTATACATGGTCATGCCACTGGCTTCCTTCTTGGTGTATCTGCAACACAATCAGTTTTATACATGGTCATGCCACTGGCTTCCTTCCTGGTGTATCTGCAACACAATCAGTCTTATACATGGTCATGCCACTGGCTTCCTTCTTGGTGTATCTGCAACGCAATCAGTCTTATACATGGTCATGCCACTTGCTTCCTTCTTGGTGTATCTGCAACACAATCAGTCTTAAACATGGTCATGCCACTGGCTTCCTTCTTGGTGTATCTGCAACGCAATGAGTCTTATACATGGTCATGCCACTGGCTTCCTTCTTGGTGTATCTGCAACACAATCAGTCTTATACATGGTCATGCCACTTGCTTCCTTCTTGGTGTATCTGCAACACAATCAGTCTTAAACATGGTCATGCCACTGGCTTCCTTCTTGGTGTATCTGCAACGCAATCAGTCTTATACATGGTCATGCCACTCGCTTCCTTCATGGTGTATCTGCAACGCAATCAGTCTTATACATGGTCATGCCACTCGCTTCCTTCTTCGTGTATCTGCAACACAATCAGTCTTAAACATGGTCATGCCACTGGCTTCCTTCTTGGTGTATCTGCAACACAATCAGTCTTATACATGGTCATGCCACTCGCTTCCTTCTTGGTGTATCTGCAACGCAATCAGTCTTATACATGGTCATGCCACTCGCTTCCTTCTTGGTGTATCTGCAACGCAATCAGTCTTATACATGGTCATGCCACTCGCTTCCTTCTTGGTGTATCTGCAACGCAATCAGTCTTATACATGGTCATGCCACTCGCTTCCTTCTTGGTGTATCTGCAACGCAATCAGTCTTATACATGGTCATGCCACTGGCTTCCTTCTTGGTGTATCTGCAACACAATCAGTCTTATACATGGTCATGCCACTTGCTTCCTTCTTGGTGTATCTGCAACACAATCAGTCTTAAACATGGTCATGCCACTGGCTTCCTTCTTGGTGCATCTGCAACGCAATCAGTCTTATACATGGTCATGCCACTCGCTTCCTTCATGGTGTATCTGCAACGCAATCAGTCTTATACATGGTCATGCCACTCGCTTCCTTCTTCGTGTATCTGCAACACAATCAGTCTTAAACATGGTCATGCCACTGGCTTCCTTCTTGGTGTATCTGCAACACAATCAGTCTTATACATGGTCATGCCACTCGCTTCCTTCTTGGTGTATCTGCAACGCAATCAGTCTTATACATGGTCATGCCACTCGCTTCCTTCTTGGTGTATCTGCAACGCAATCAGTCTTATACATGGTCATGCCACTCGCTTCCTTCTTGGTGTATCTGCAACGCAATCAGTCTTATACATGGTCATGCCACTTGCTTCCTTCTTGGTGTATCTGCAACGCAACCTGTCTTACACACGGTTGCACCACTCGCTTGCAGTTTTTTTATGCACATTGGTTATATTTGTGTTACTAATAAAACTATTGTGATCTATCTTTAATAACAATAAGAAAGCCCTCCCAATGTCACAACAATAAGGAAGTGCTCCCAATGTCACAACAATAAGAAAGTGCTCCCAATGTCACAACAATAAGGAAGTGCTCCCAATGTCACAACAATAAGAAAGTGCTCCCAATGTCACAACAATAAGAAAGTGCTCCCAATGTCACAACAATAAGAAAGTGCTCCCAATGTCACAACGATAAGAAAGTACTCCCAATGTCATGACAATAAGAATGTCACAACAATAAGAAAGTGTTCCCACTGTAACGAGTGAATGTGCTCCTAATGAAACGAAGAATGCTCTCCTAATGTCACAACATTTACCTGCCGCAGGCTTTGATCTTGGTTACACCTTTGCCTTCGTCTTTTGTGTTAATGTCTACCAATACTCCTGGTCTGTTGTCCGCATTCATCACATTGTATGACACTGCCACCTGGCGGCAGAAATTCACATGATCCATCAATACCAAGAAGCAGTTTGACATTTATTTAAGTGCCTCGTAAATAAAGAAAAATCAACATCATTTGGATATGACTGATCAAATGTGCTACATATGAATGCAATAAGGAAAGGAAAAACTAGAAGAAGCCATGATTTATCACAAAAGTTGTAAAGCTAGTTCATTCACATGTACCTATATAGACCAACCTTGTGATTATGCTTCGAACAATCACATTCCATGTGGCACGTTTACAACTAGAAACCATGTCTGCATAACAGATATCAAATTTAAATGTATGTTAACATTATTTTATGTTTAGTATCTTTTAATTTATGTGCCTATAAATGGGCTTGCCCCAGAGATACGGCACTTCATAAAAGAAACTTACTATTATTAAATATAATCTACCATTTAAAAAAATTTATGTTTGTTCTTCCAAATTGTTGCGTGAAAAAATCTAATTGTATCGTACCATCATCCTGACAAATGTCACTGATTCTTATTTATGTATTTTTAAAACTCAAACTACAACATGGAAAATGACAATGAAACCACCCACACTAGACCATTGAATTATTTCAACCGTTGAACTACTGAGAATGTTGGATTACTGAGTTCAATTAATTACTGAGAATTCTGAATAACTGAGAATGTTGGATTACTGAGATGAATGAATTACCGAGAATGCTGATTTACTGAGATCATTGAATTACTCAAAATGAAATAATTTTCAGTAAATCAATGATGTCAATAAATCAGCATTATCAGTAATTCGGTAATCCAACAGAGAATGACAATTTATTGAGATCATTGAATTACTGAAAATGTTTTAATACATAGAAAATCACAGAGCTATTTACAATGCTGAATTACTGGGATCACTGAATGATTTATAATGTTGAATTACTCAGACAACTGATCTACTGAAACTGATATATTACTGAGGTTACTGAATGACTGAGAATGTTGGGTTACTGAGACCACTGAACTACAAAGATTGTTACTATTTGCTGTGTTACTGAGACTACTGAACTACAAAGATTGTTACTATTTGCTGTTACTGAGACCACTGAACTACAAAGATTGTTACTATTTGCTATGTTACTGAGACTACTGAACTACTAGTAAATTTAGACAATGAGAAAACCGAATTACTACTGGGACTAGCTAGTTCAGAGTTTCTGAGTCTGAGACTTACTGAGACCAGAAGACAACTGAGCTAATGAAATACTAAGACTCAATGCATAACTTCTACTGACCTGTACAACACCGAGACCTGTTCCATTTGCCGAGATGACCACTTTGTCCGTGTTGCCTGGCAACTGTTTCAAATAAAAGGGCACATTTATAAACACGTCGTACAACACAAAAAAATGTGCAGTGTGCAGCAGTACATTACTTGATTCATTAGAACAGCTTTGTGTGCTATGTTTCAACATGTCAATTCTGCAGCAACTCAAATTAAATTTAACTTTGTCTGTAATTTATCCCCCCCCCCCAAGTAAACAATTTAGCTCATTTTCGTCATCACTGTTACGAACCATAAAAAGAATGAAACTTTTTATTTCTTGTGGGAGAACAGTACAGGGTAAGACATATCGAGATGGCAAGTAGGACCATGTGTAAACTCACCTGCTTAGATTGCAGAATTCCAGCATTTGCCTTTGTGATCGTTTCATATTTGTAGTGAACATCACCAGCATCTAGACTGACATCAAGTCTGAGTGAGTCGCCACCGAATGCCATGGCTGACAGTTCAGCCATTGCCTGCAGAGCCAGCACTGTGTCCTAGCAAACAACATGACAGGCATTGTTTAAAACGTACGGCTTAGGAGGTAAAACGCAAAACATGGCACTGACTGATAAAATATCGGGTTTCCTATCTATCGCCTAACAACATGCAACACAAAACTTTATTTATCTCTCGAAACACACAAATTGGATGTAATGCGTTTTGCAGATAAACGCTTCATATATTGTATTTTAAATTATGTGACGGAAATGGTAAACATTGCCCCTGAAACAATCTCTAACCTGGGTCGAAGAGAAGCCACCATTTGGGTTTCTCTGTGATGCGAGCCACTTGAGAATCGGGATGCCTCCGATGAGATTTTGTTTCTCGGCGTAGACAAGCAGTCCATATGCGGTCATTTCAATGTTGGATGCTCCAGCCTGGTGGTACGGCCTTCTCCAGACGTTCACTGGTGTCTCTGTCTCCGTAGCTTTCCCCACCTCCCAGTGCATCATGCCTCCTGCAAGGTCAAGGTTAGGATATAACAAAATAGGGAATGTATCAAATGTTTGGTTTGCTTACACCGTTTCTCTACAAATTAAAAATAAACCTCTGCCAGAATTGTATTGTTGTTACATGGAATTTGTTTTTGTTAACTTCATAATAAATATTATATCCAGTTAATTTTGATGCCAGATGGTAATTAACCAATTAACCAAAAAAAGCGAAACACCAGAATGAACGCTTTCATATATAGTGCCATAAGATATTTTAAAATCTCATTATTTTGAACTATGAACACTTTGATCTGCTAAACTTACCCATTTTGATGGCAATTTCATTGAGTTTCTGCAGCGCCTCTGCAGCCTTGCTACTCTTACTAACAGCGAGTGCGTGCGTGACAATGGCCAGGGCATAGGGCTCAATGTCATCCATTTCACCCTCCAAGTGGGCCATGGCTGCTGCGATCGCGTCATCGACTCTGGTCTTGAGACGCTGCGACAGAAAGCACACCTGACGTACTGCAGATGATCACAAGACTAATGTCTTTTTACGAACAACAGTATACACTTATTGAACGACAATGGTTTACATTGCTTCAGAATGTTGTATTGAGTGAATTTGCAAGCCAAATACAACATTCTGAAGCAACGAGTGCATCAAACCAATTATCATCCAATAAGGTATTTATTATGTGAGTTCATAATTAGCATTTCAACACATTTAATGCAATAAAACAGTAATTTACATATTACAGGCACGCACCGTTTGAATTAATTGTTCAGAGCACTGTTTTTTATTGCACTGGACTTCAAACCATGCAGGACAGCACATATCACCGTAGACAGTGCATCATCAGTAGTAATTAGCCATGTAATATACATGTATATGAAGTTCCATGTTACTTGGATAGACACTTGAAACAGTTGTTCAACAACCTGTCATTAAACTGGGGTTCAATAATCATCCATTAGACAATTTGATTCAATAACTGGCCATATTTGTTAGCTGTTTGGTGCAATATATTTATATTAACTATTGGACTAGTTTACCGAAGTCCAAACATAAATGAAGAGGATAACACAAAAATTGCTATAAAGGAAGTGAGTAAAGGGCAGTGTATCATAATGGAAGATTTTAACCACGGACACCTACAATGGAAATCTCTAGAAAGTACAGGAGGTGAGAACCAACAATTTCTATTTTTAATACAGGATAGCTTCCTTACTCGATACATGCTAGAACCAACCAGGGGAGAGAACGTATTACATTATAGTTCTGTCTTCACAAAATTAATTAGTCGACAATGTTAACATACATGAACCATTGGGTAACAGTGATCATAATCAAATACATTCTGAAATCAAATTAAAATCAGAAAGTAAAAATAAAAGGTAAATATAAAGATATGAGAAAATACTTGGCAAAGCTAGATTGGAATTACATGCCGAGGAACAAGACAGCAATTGATTGATGGACATTCTAAAATATGAAATTGAGAGTATTACTGAACAATTTGTTCCCTTTGAAAAAAAGAAAATGGTGTAGAAAGAAACACTTGTCAAAAGAAGCTATTAGAAAAATAGTGTACAAGCAAACTATGTGGAGGGTTTACAGGCATACCAGAATGGATGAAGACTACAAAAATTACAAAGAGGCACTTAATGCAGCTACGAATGAAATTAGACAATCTAAAAGAAGCTATGAGCAAAAATTTATATGTAAAATAAAAAATGACAGCAAGAGTTTTTATGCATATGTCAGGAGTAAACAAAACGTACAAGACAAGGTCTGACCTCTAGAAGATAGTGCTGGAAATATATTATCACAAGGTTTTTTAATGGTGGAAGACCTAAATGGATACTTCAGTGCAGTGTTTACCAGAGACGATATTAGTTCATTGCCGGTTAAATATGCTAAATTTCAGGAGGCTAAATTGGACTATTTAGAGCAGTTAATTGTAACTCTAGAAATGGTAGTCAAGAAAATAAAGGCAATGAAGGACAATAAATCACCTGGAGTGGATAGAATTCCTCCAAACCTACTAAAGGAAACAGTCGAACAAATTATTATACCATTTGCAAGTGTTCAATTTGTCATTAAAAGAGGGAGTGGTTCCTTTTGAATTGAAAGAAGCAAACATCATACCAGTATTTAAAAAGGGTTCAAGAAATAAGTCAGAGAATTACAGACCAGTGAGTTTAACGTCAGTCATTTGTAAATTATTAGAAAGTTAATTAAAGACCATATGGTGGACTTCCTTGTTAGGCATAAATTATTAAATCGATCTCAACATGGATTCCTAAAAGCGAGGTCATGCTTAACAAATATGTTATGTTTTTTGGAAGAAATCACTAAGTGGATAGACGTGGGATCGCCAGTAGATATTATATACTTAGATTTTCAGAAAGCTTTTGACAAAGTGCCACAATCAAAGATTACTACTTAAATTAAAAGACCACGGTATCGGGGATGGTGTAACTGACTGGATAAACAATGGTTGACTGACAAAAGACAGCTTATTATAGTAGACTGGAAATCAGTTTTCAGTGGGGTACCGCAAGGATCAGTAACAGGACCTTTGTTATTATTAATATATATCAGTGACTTGGGCAACAATATAACAAGCAACGTACTGAAATTTGCACAAAAGTGTTTAGAATGGTTTTACAAAACGATCTAGACAAACTAGTTAAACGGTCTGAAAAATGGCAGATGTTATTAAATTTTCGAAAGTGTACATGCCTACACACAGGACACAGGAACTTGGATGTAAACTATAAAATGGGAGATACTGTTCTAGGTACACTGTAAAAGAAAAGGACTTGGGAGTTATTATAAGTGTTGATATGAAAGTTTCAGAGCAGTGTGACATTGCAGCTTCAAAGGGTAATCAAATTCTTGGGTTGATTAGGAGAAATATAACATACAAGGAAAAAAGCTAATTATATCTCTCTCTACAGCAATAGTTAGGCCTCATTTGGAGTACAATATACAAGCTTGGAGACCATTATCGTAAGGATGCAGATATGATTGAAAAAACAGAGGATAGCAACTAAAATTATTCCAGAACTGAGAGACCCTAGTTATGAAGAATAACTGAAAGAATGTGGTTTAACAACCATAGAGACTAGGCGATTAAGAGGAGATCAAATTTAAGTTTAAAAAAAAATTGAATGGGTATGAAAATATGGCTAGAAATATTTTTTCTAACTCAAGAAAAATAATAGAAGAAGAGGACATGAGCTAACATTAGTAAAGGATCAGTGTAGATTGGATATCAGGAAGTTCTCGTTCTCACAGAAGACAATCAATGAATGGAACAAATTATCTAGATTGTGTAACTGCTAGCAGACTGAATATGTTTAAAAACAAAGTTGACACATATCTCAGGAGGGTGGGTTACACACAGATTAAAAATGTTGGACTCTCGATAAGCCAATAGCTTCCTTGTCCACTTGCCATCTGGGCCTTTGCCATGGATGGCAATCTTGTTAAATCTTGTTGACTGTAAATTGGGGTTCATTACCTTTCAAAGTGGGATCAACAACTGACCATTACAAGCTGGGGTCAATAACTGGACAGTACAAATTGGGCTTTAATAACTGGACAGCACAAATTGAGAAAAATTATGCGTCATTCGAAGATTAGGCAGTTTCTTTCTGTGCACATTGTGTTAGTTCATTCACACCAGTACCTGACAATAAACATGACAAACATTATCATATGTGGACATCTCTTTGCAGTATTTGCAGTGTGGCTGAATGCTTCCCAAGATTAATTGCAAAGCATTAAGGGAAGTTATAAATACTGGTCTATGCCTCATTGAAAAGATCACCTTCACTCTATCGTGGTTTTCACACAACCATTTTTTAGGTGCCTAATATTTCACGGCAGTGTCTAGTTAATACGTACCCCACTGACATCATTGTTCTCCATCAGGGCGACCAGCACGTATGCCGTAAGTGGCACTCCCTTCGAGGAGCCGCCCTGAAATCATGGCAATGAATTTTTTTTTATTCACTGATATTTTTATACCAGGTGAAAATAATGTCATTAGAACCAAGTAGATTGACAATTGTATATGTGCTGTAATTGTACCTAATAGCTGAGAGAAAACAACAGCTGTGTAAACCATTTCAAGTCATAATACCATTGTTTACATCAACTCCTGCACAAAATTTATAATAAGCACTGCAATATTAGGACGTGCACTGGATGTAACACCATGCAGGACAGTGTGTATCATTGGACGTCACACTGTGCTGGACAGCGTATATCACTGGACATCACACTCTGCTGGACAGCATGTATCACTGGATGTAACACCATGCAGGACAGCATGTATCACTGGACATCACACTATGCTGGACAGCATATATCACTGGATGTCGCACCATGCAGGACAGCTTGTATCACTGGACGTCACACCATGCAGGATAGCGTGTATCACTGGACATCACACCATGTTGGACAGCATGCATCACTGGATGTCACACGATGCAGGACAGCGTGTATCACTGGGCATCACACTGTGCTGGAAAGCGTGTATCACTGGGCATCACACTGTGCTGGAAAGCGTGTCTCACTGGATGTCACACCATGCAGGACAGCATGTATCACTGGACATCACACCATGCAGGACAGCATGTATCACTGGACGTCACACTGTGCTGGACAGCGTGTATCACTGGACATCACACCATGCAGGACAGCGTGTATCACTGGATGTCACACTGTGCTGGACAGCAAGTATCACTGGACATCACACCATGCAGGACAGCGTGCATCACTGGACATCACACCATGCAGGACAGCGTGTATCACTGGACGTCACACTGTGCTGGACAGCATGTATCACTGGACATCACACCGTGCAGGACAGCATGTATCACTGGACATCACACCATGCAGGACAGCGTGTATCACTGGACATCACACCGTGCAGGACAGCATGTATCACTGGACATCACACCATGCAGGACAGCGTGTATCACTAGATGTCACACTGTGCTGGACAGCGTGTATCACTGGACATCACACCGTGCAGGACAGCATGTATCACTGGACATCACACCATGCAGGACAGCGTGTATCACTGGATGTCACACTGTGCTGGACAGCATGTATCACTGGACATCACACCGTGCAGGACAGCATGTATCACTGGACATCACACCGTGCAGGACAGCATGTATCACTGGACATCACACCATGCAGGACAGCATGTATCACTGGACGTCACACTGTGCTGGACAGCGTGTATCACTGGACATCACACCATGCAGGACAGCGTGTATCACTGGATGTCACACTGTGCTGGACAGCAAGTATCACTGGACATCACACCATGCAGGACAGCGTGCATCACTGGACATCACACCATGCAGGACAGCGTGTATCACTGGACGTCACACTGTGCTGGACAGCATGTATCACTGGACATCACACCGTGCAGGACAGCATGTATCACTGGACATCACACCATGCAGGACAGCGTGTATCACTGGACATCACACCGTGCAGGACAGCATGTATCACTGGACATCACACCATGCAGGACAGCGTGTATCACTAGATGTCACACTGTGCTGGACAGCGTGTATCACTGGACATCACACCGTGCAGGACAGCATGTATCACTGGACATCACACCATGCAGGACAGCGTGTATCACTGGATGTCACACTGTGCTGGACAGCATGTATCACTGGACATCACACCGTGCAGGACAGCATGCATCACTGGACATCACACCATGCAGGACAGCGTGTATCACTGGATGTCACACTGTGCTGGACAGCATGTATCACTGGACATCACACCGTGCAGGACAGCATGCATCACTGGACATCACACCATGCAGGACAGCGTGTATCACTGGACATCACACCATGCAGGACAGCATGTATCACTGGATGTCACACCATGCAGGACAGCATGTATCACTGGACGTCACACTATGCAGGACAGCGTGTATCACTGGACATCACACCATGCCGGACAGCATGTATCACTGGATGTCACACTATGCTGGACAGCATGCATCACTGGACATCACACCGTGCTGGACAGCATGTATCACTGGACGTCACACCATGCAGGACAGCATGTATCACTGGACGTCACACCGTGCAGGACAGCATGTATCACTGGACATCACACCATGCAGGACAGCGTGTATCACTGGATGTCACACTATGCTGGACAGCATGCATCACTGGACATCACACCGTGCTGGACAGCGTGTATCACTGGACATCACACCGTGCTGGACAGCGTGTATCACTGGACATCACACCATGCAGGACAGCATGTATCACTGGACATCACACCGTGCAGGACAGCATGTATCACTGGACGTCACACCGTGCAGGACAGCATGTATCACTGGATGTCACACTATGCAGGACAGCATGTATCACTGGATGTCATTCCGTGCAGGACAGCATGTATCACTGTGGCATCCAGTGATACACACTGTCCAGGACAGTGTGTATCACTGGATGTCACACCATGCAGAACAGCATGTATCACTGGAAGTCACACCGTGCTGGACAGCGTGTATCACTGGACTTCACACTGTGCTGGACAGTGTGTATCACTGGACGTCACACTATGCTGGACAGTGTGTATCACTGGACTTCACACCATGCAGGACAGCGTGTATCACTGGACGTCACACTATGCTGGACAGTGTGTATCACTGGACTTCACACCATGCAGGACAGCGTGTATCACTGGACGTCACACTGTGCTGGACAGTGTGTGTCAGCACAGACAGTGAGTTATCAATAGCCATTACCCATGTAATAAAAACAATGATTTATTTGTGGATCATCAAGAACCAATCAGTAGAACGCTTACAGCCAAGATTTCAAAATGGTGACAGAATCAAACAAAGAACATGCTGAAATGTGACCAGCCTAAGCTAGCTTGACCAAACTACTTTACGCCACTAATTAACACTATGATCACTTTCACTAACCTGCATGTCCGTGTGGATAACACGACCACCAGATGGCTCAGAGAAACTGCCATTGCTGTTCTGTCTGTCAATTATCCAATCAAGAGTCTTCTCAACAAGATTCGTGTCGATGAAGATGTACGGCTTCGCCTGGTGGAGGCTCTTGGCAACAAACGCACTCAACCTGCACAAAAAATGGGTTAAAGGACGGATGGACAGATGGATGGATGGTTGAATGAATGGATGGATGGATGGATGGGTGGGTGGATGGTTGGTTGGGTGGGAGGGCAGATGGAATGACGGATAGTTGGAAGGACAGATGAATGGACAGATGGATGGACAGATAGATGGATGGACAGACTGATGGAAGGAAAAGAAGAAGAATGGAAGGATGGACGTATGGCTGGATGGAAACATGGATGGGTGGATGGAAGGATTGATGGATGGACAGATTGACGGATGGATGGATGGAAAAGAAGAAGAATGGCAGGATGATGTACGGAAGGAAAGATGGATGGATGGAAGGACAGATGGCTGGCTGGTTGGATGGATGAAAGGACAGATGGGTGGAAGGAAAAGAAGAAAGGATGGATGCATAGATAGGTGGGTGGATGCATGGATGGACAAACTAATGGTAGGATGTATTATTGCCAGGACAGGAGGACAGAGTAGAACACCTACCACATGCTACCAGACTTAGGACATTAAACCAGGACAGGAGGACAGCGGGAAGATGACAGGGTAGGACACCTACCAGACTTAGGACATTAATCCAGGAAAGAAGAGCAGGGTAGAACACCCACCACATGCTACCAGACTTAGGACATTAATCCAGGAAAGAAGGACAGGGTAGAACACCCACCACATGCTACCAGACTTAGGACATTAATCCAGGAAAGAAGGACAGGGTAGAACACCCACCACATGCTACCAGACTTAGGACATTAATCCAGGACAGAAGGACAGGGTAGAACACCCACCACATGCTACCAGACTTAGGACATTAAACCAGGACAGGAGGACAGCAGGAAGAGGACAGGGTAGGACACCTACCACATGCTACCAGACTTGTCTCTGTTTCCAAATGCACTGAATGATCCGTCCGTGTGCTGAAATGTGAGCTCCCTCATGTAACCTGTAGCAGACAACACATTCAGTTTTAGTCCAACTAAAACAACAAGTGTTGCTAAACGCGGTGGTCGGGGTCCATGACTTTGGACCACGCTGTACGCGAGGCGCATTAGGTGTTCTCATATCTGCCACCGGGGAGCTACTAAACAACAGCGATCGCCACCCGCTGCACCAAGTCCACGAACCCTGTCGAAGCCCTGTGTGCTTGCAGCACTGTCTTATATGCCAACATGCATTTATGGAACTTATCAAACTTATTATGCTAGCATCAACGTGTATTATTTTTTAAATGTCACACCTTGTTGATTCTTGAACTGAATAAAACACATGTACGTATACCGTAAACTGTTTATCTAAATCTACTACGATGATGGTGTACTGGACCAATAGGCCTACGAATCGAAAATAATAACCTGGATCTGAGCAGCCGAAAACGTATATATGATTTGACAAACGTAGTATGTTAGCTGATAAAACACAGAAAATGCACCAGTTAACATCGATTCGTTTCATATGCGGATGACGAATTCGTATTTTCGCGCACCGTAGAGCCTTGGGTTAGGAATTTGGCTTATTGGTTTCGCGTCATGAAAACTATTAAATTTACGATGTAATAGAAGCATGTCATTTCACCCAAGTGTTATGTTTGTATTGCATACTAAATGCATTTAAAACTGTTTATCTATTTACGTATTTGTGAATCTCGATTGCAATTTACAAACCATTGAAGCGAAGCCAGCGACTGATGTCGGCTACAGCGCAAAACAAACAATATGTTGATACTCGTTCATTGACATTGTTCGCCTAAAGTTTCTTCAGAATTGTCAAAGCAATTCTAAGTAGGTTTAAGCAGGCCCATTTGGCATTTTCCCCTGGCGGCAGAAAATCGGGGTCCACAACTGACCACGTTATATCCGAATCCGCGTAATAACGGGGTGCATAATAACGAGGCGCGACTGTATAATGAAATCATAAAAATTGGAAGTGATTCCATAGTGATGTCAGTCTAAGTGGAATAGAGACTGCCTAGAATAACCTGTGGCGCCTCTGGTGTATTATATAACACTAACATAAAGATGACATTGCGTGATATTTTCGACAGTAGTACAACACGTAATTCGCGTGAATCTATTGCTGCATGTGCTGAAACATGCGCTGAAACAATCACATATCTATGCCAATGCATGTTCAATTGCGTTTGAAGTTATTCAAACATCAGATCAGCCGATTTTTACATTCCGATGCTAGTGTTGTGATTTCTGTTTAATGTCAGTAAGCGATATTGTTGGTACAATGTATTCTTCACTGAAATGGTAATTCTTTACTCTCCAATTTATACTTCCACCGACAATCGATTCAGCATTGCATTGCGCCCGCCATCTAGTGTTCAAAAACATAATATTCTGGGTAACGACAATTCCACTCAACACAAGTTATTAATAGTTGTTACCATGAAATGTATGCTTCTAATCGAGAGATAGTAAATCCATCATGAAAATGTGTGTGGTTTATCTTTCCTCTGATGCTTTAGAACCTTAGTAACCAACACAATCACTATATTCATGTGACATACCTGACTCCATAACCTTCAATGCTTTGGCCTTGACCTCTGGGGTCAGCTGATTGGTGGCCTTCAGGTAATCCATGATGAAGATGGCCGGAACGAAGTTGATCATGTTTTGTTCTCCACAGCCATAGGGCATCTGGAGCAGGGATCCCAGTCCCTGGATCGATGTTCCCATCAAGTCCCCTGCAACACAAGGCATGCATCGGGACAGGTCATTAACTGGTTTGTCGTTGACGACCATGCTAACATTTTCTAGTCTTGTGTGCAAAACAGGCATGGAGATATTCATCTATTATGTTAACTAGTTATGTTAAGTTAATCTTGGATTATTTTTTATTAAGTTAATTAACTTGTATTTTGAAATTTTATTAAATTAACTAGCTAAGTTAATGATTGAGTTGACTTACACTATATGTAAATCTGGAGTTTATAGGATGTGCAGCTGGTCAACTATTTTACCCTCTTGTTGCCTGTAAAATAGTTAACCAGCTGCACATCCTATACACTCCAAGTGTTACCCACTGAGCCAATGTCCGTCTACCTGTATCTATATATGTGGATGACATAAATTTAATTACTTTATAAAAAAAATAATAAGAAATAAAAATAAAAAATAAGTTCACTGAAAATTAAGTTACTCAGTTCATTACAAGTTAAGTTACAAGTCAACCTTCCAAAGTTAACTAGTTTAGCTATGTTAATGATAACTTAATTTTTTCAAGTTAACTATTCAGTTAAGTTAATCGCCCCATGCCTGGTGCAAAATCATCAGATTTTATCCCAGTTGCTGTTCGTCAGGTCATTGATCTGTTGCAGAGGTTTCATCAAATCTTATAATTCTGGTTTGAAAAAATCAATACGGGAGATGCTTCTTGTCGCACTTTGTGCCAAAAACAAGATTTGTCTACACAAGTGTGGGGGGTCCTTCCATCACTGACTCAACCATATGCTGTCAGCCACCAGACATTTAATGTGCCCAGTGTGATGGTAAAAACATTTCTAAACTGTCTAAAAAAAATCATAAGCGTATCATTCATCTACCATGAAACTGGAAGTCAAATATTGATCTGTTCCCGTATATTTTTACTGATATCATGGGTTTATATAGTAGGACAAATATGTCACCAAATTACCTGTGTGGTGTAACAACAGCTGCAAGTGTTCTGTGTGATGACATTGTTTGAATCAACTTGAAGGGTGCATTGACTTTTCTCAATATCCAGCAACAACGACTGGTCGATATCCCATATTGCATGCAATTTGTTTTGCAGAAAAAGAAACTGTTCTATTTCTGTGTGACTCACTGGTAAAATTACAGCCACATTCGCTCTAGCGCTCTATAAACTTATTGTGATAATCACAAGCCAGCATGTGTTTAAATAAAACAACTAAATAAGCTTAAGAAACCATCACAAAGTCACCTGGCATTAAAGCAGATACATCACTTGTAATTTGTAATATCCATCTCAAATATATCAATCTATATTATATTTTGTATACTACACGATTTCCACATTTTTGTAAGACACCAAAAGGATCAGCCCATTTGAGCACTTACCTATGGCTGTCACTTTGATGTACTCAGACCCCTCTACAAGGTCCGGGGGAAATGTGATGTTGACAGTCTCCAACAGAGAGCCAGCCTCTTTAGAGAAGTCAACAACGACAGACTTGTGGTATTCCTGGGGTGTTCCCTCCGGCTGCAACGGCAGACAGTGTTAAATGTTATATAAAAGTTGGTCTGAATTAGAGCAGATAAATCTAGACAGTCTGTAAGAAGCATAAGTACGTACTACATAAATTATACTTTCAGAAACAAACATCACCAAGTTTAATAAACATCCTACAAGCCTGACTTCAAAAATATGTACATTGGGTAAATAAGACTGGAGAAATATCTAATATATTTAATAATTATAATATCTTTATTGGTCCAAATGCACTTTCCATTGTTAGATAAAATAGTCATCACAAACATCACTTGTTAAGACAGTTTCTAGTCAAATAACTGATATATTATCTGAAATATGAATTAAACGGGTTTATTTAATTTAAATAAAATTTGGGCTATTACATAACTATTCTATCACTACCACGTAATATCATATAACATTCCAGATTGAGATTTGTTATTACTGTTTATCATTGACCAACTGGATTTCAACAAAGTTGTGTGAATCAAAATATTTTATTTTATTTCAAATCATTAGATTTAAATTATTATACAACGGTACTATAATCATCATCACTGAACATAATGCAATATTACACATGAGCATTATCAGTGGATAATGGGATTAAAAAAAAATCAACTGCCCAATACAGCATTTATATAAGAGCTTTCATAATATAATTTCGAGTCTTTGCATCTTCAACCGAGTTCTTCGCATACCTCAACAAGCAGCATCCTCCGTACCGCATCCGCCGCCAGGTGGCTCTGAGCCTTCACTTCGATCGGGATGTTTCCAAGGTCATCAGGAACTAACCAGAACCATGCTGACTGGGCATCATTCGGTGCAACCTGCCACAGAGACAACACAAATATTCTTGTGGCATATCACGATATTTTCAAAGATTGTGACATGGCAACTTACTACAGCTTCTGATGGAATTGTATATACATTTGCCACGCTAGAGTAGTGGCTCTCTTGCATGACGCAGGATTAACCATGTCTCATATCTACTCAGCAACACCCATGGCTGCACAATCTCATTCTGGACATCCTGTTCATTATACAGATAATTTATGAACTTACAAGTTTCAAACATTTGGTAAACATGAGGCCATTATCTCTAAAACTGCACAAACGCGTACTTACCGTGATCCAAACAATATCTTGCTTTGAAACTGCATTCGTGAGATCATTGACACTGCGCACCCTGAAGCTATCTGATTTACTTAGTGTCACCTTGACCTGAAAAACCCAAAGAACATTTCAAACTATGTCAATATAAAACAATTTAAAGTCATCTCTGCAACTGAAAGAAATAATGATCCTCACCTCTATGATATGTCCACCATATTAAGATCACTTTGCTGTTATGACCACCTCCTGACCACCTCAATGTTTGGACAACTTCTCAGTCAAGACAAAAGCTATACCCATGGTACCTTTCTGCTACGATCCAGTAGACACGAAGATCCCACCCCTTCTAAAGATCTAATAAAAGCCACCTCATTGTTATGACCACCAACTGTGCGCAGTAGACAATGTTTGGTTTAGGAGAGTGTGGCTGCTAGACAGGTGATTAAGTATTTTCTTAAGAAATGTATCTTTTATAAACAGTTGTTCATTATTGCCAGGTGTCCGCTCTAGTCAGTTTTTCTGTAAAATACTGATAACAATGTGATGTAGAGACCACATAAATTGTCACATTACCCATCCATGACACCCAGCTATATATTCCCATCAAGACTAAATACATTTTCTATTCTACCTCAGTAATATAGTAGTTGTCTCAATACTAGAACCTTGTTAGTATTGTTTTATTCGAGACCAATACTTGAGAGACCTCCTCGGTGGTAACAACAGCTACCCACCTCGACTGCTTCTGGGAGGTAGTTGAAGACCATTGCCTGAAGGCCGAACTCCTCGCCCCGGATGATCGAGTAGGGCAGATTAAGAGACACAAAGAAGGGTTGGAAGACAGTCAGCTGTGAAGAAAACAACAACTTAAGATATAGTAATCATGATGTAACAATAACTATTATATAATACAATATATAATACATTACAATAAACTTGTATGACACTTGTATTGCACTAAAATCCTTGGGAAACCCAAGTTCAGCAGTGCGCCAAAACAAATGGGTTAGGCAGTTTCTAATTGGTTAGCCATTCCATTCATGAACAGTTGGATCGATACGTTGAGGAGCTCTGAAGGACAAACAAGATTAAACACGTGGGTTATTACGTGATGGCGAGATGTTATTACATTTTGTGCCGACTTAATGTTAACAAGGAACGAGTTCCACAGAGATGGTTCTGCAACTGAGAAAGCTGTAGTTCCATTGCACTTGTATGCATGGAAGCTTGAGGCACATTAAACTATAAAGGGAAGACAATCTTTGTATTTCATATTCATTTCAAATTGTCAAAAAGGTGACGGGACAATCGGATTATATAATTTTAGTATGACTTTATGAAATAATAATAATTCTTGTCATCAAATTACATTTTTAGTGCACAGTATATTTCACACTGATGGTGATAAAGCTTACTTTGAAATTACTACAAATAATTAATGTTTTACTGCTATTTGAGAGTAATAGTAATATAAAAGTAAAAAAAATTATTATTAAATAGAAATATTATAGAGTAAAAATCTTATTTATCATGGTAACCAGTCTTTGGGCCCTTGATCGTACAGTTTGATAACCCTCATCCTTGATTGTACAGTTTGATAGCCCTCATTCCAAGATCATACAGTTTTATAACCCTCATCCCATGATTGTACAGTTTGATAACCCTCATTCCAAGATCATACAGTTTTATAACCCTCATCCTTGATTGTACAGTTTGATAGCCCTCATTCCAAGATCATTGTTTTATAACCCTCATCCTTGATTGTACAGTTTGATAGCCCTCATTCCAAGATCATACAGTTTGATAACCCTCATCCTTGATTGTACAGTTTGATAGCCCTCATCCCAAGATCATACAGTTTTAGAACCCTCATCCCATGATAGTACAGTTTTAGAACCCTCATCCCATGGTCCCTACCTTGCTTGCAGTGGGAGTAATTCCCAGTCCACTCTCCCTGTGCATTGCGAAGGCCGTCGTAACCCAAGACGTGATTGTGTCTGGAGCCTTCACTTCAAGGTAAGTTTCCCCGTTCTCTCTACAGACAGCAGCAGCAATGTAAACAACAACAACATAAACATGTAGAGCTTACTTTACTTCTCGTTCAATGGAGCGAAGAAATAATATAAGACATATATATGAAGTTTAAATAATAATTACACTGTTTCATAACCACATTATCGTATATTAACAAGTAATATTTATTCACTTATTCATACATTACTTGGTTGACTTATAATAAAAACTCAACACTCAGCTACCATAAAATCAGATCAATCTGAATTACCTAACAAACTGAAAATATAGAGCTCAATATTTATGCAAATTCATACAGCAAATTTTAAATACTTACTGAACAGGAAAAATGTAAGTACTCGTTAGAGTTAAATAAAATGTAACACTTCTCCAATAACATAGGTCAAATTAGTGAAAAGAAGCAATAACATAAAGAAGAACCCAAACCCCAAAAGCAGAGAAACGCACAATGGAGGACACAACAGAAGAACCAATTATGATTACTTTATGAATGGCAAATTAATTAAAATGTTTTGTCAAAACGAAAATTTCAAAATTCAAATGTATTCCACATAGTGTGTCTCACCATTGTCCACTCCTGTCACCGCAACCAAACCCAATCAAGAACAGTGCTAATTCAAAATGGCTGCCAATAAAAGAAACTGATGTAGCAGCAGAAATTTTATCAGCAGCATTATTTTAATTAACACTGTGTCTTGTTAATTAGTAACATTAACTAACTAACAAATGTTAATTTGCAGTTGCTACGTGCGCGTGATAAAAGCCTCTCACTGTACTACACAAGGTGATGATGTTACAATATCAAAATGGCCGTTCCTCAGGTTGTTCAAAGCCCAGTATGGAAAAATTTTAAAAAGATACTCCAGCTTTAACAAAATATTTGGTAATACTGACCAATTGCTGACAAACTGCTCAGTGCTCACCAGTTCAAAAGCACTCTCGTGGTCAATTTAAAATATACAGAAGAAATTTAAGACCCAAAATATGGACTGTTGGCTTGATGTCACATCACGATTTGTCCAGTCCAGAACGTATTTGCTTAACATTTTGTTGTACTACTTGTCGCAGGTAACATGCGATATCGGTATGTCTGTTTTATAAATCCTGTCTCACCATTGTCCACTCCTGTCACCGCAACCAAACCCAATCAAGAACAGTGCTAATTCAAAATGGCTGCCAATAAAAGCCGTAGTTAACTAGATGGCCACGACAGAATAAAATGTCAGTGCTACAAAATGCAAGGCACAAGTCGCATAATCTGGCAGTATCTCAAATCAGCAGGTACCCAGAAATCACGTTAGACCAGAGCCAAGTTTCAGGAAATTCTGTGCGAATTCGTTTGACCTCCGACAGGCCCTTTGACTTTTCTACTCCAGGAGGTCCATTAACAGCGACTCTTGGAGGACCTGCTACTCCTCCGGTTGCTCCGAATCTTGGTCCAGTAGCTCCTCGCCACATAGGCCACACTGTCGACAGGTAAAAGAAAAAGAATCAGCGAAAAGAATCAGCGAACCAAGTGGCTCAGAGGTTGGAACGCAGGACTGTCAATCAAGAGGACCAGGACACGAGTCCTCCTGATGCTGTTTTGAAGCTTGGGCAACTTCGTTCACCCCACTTTGCCTGTGTCTTTCGGAATAGACACTGCTGGTCTCTTCTACCTACTGTTGATGCAGGGAAGGTCCTTGACATGGCTCAGTCAATTCTGACTACTTTGCCCCCTGGATATGATTGACTGAATGAATGACTGACTGACTGAATGATTGATTGAATGAATGAAGCATACCAAGTGTGGCTCCATAACCTTTACAACACAACTTGAAGGGAGTGATGCTAGACATGGGGCATATTTCCGGTAGCTGTCTGCAACGGAACTTGTGTGTTCTTGCTCGTTGCTCCTAGTTCTTGTACTGCTGCACTGCCCCGGCTGTTATCCTTTTCCACTTCTCCCTGTCGGCAGCCTTCTCCCTCTCCTCGTCATCCTCCTTTGCCTTTCTTACATCTCCTTTATGCAGTCCTCCCATCTTGGCTGCGGTCTTCCCCCTTTCCTATGGCCTGGCTGTTTCACTGCCTCTGCCTTCTAAAGTATGATCATAATAATAATTTATTTGTAGAACAACTAAAATCCGTAAATGCTCAAGGATGTTCTGATTACTTGAAACATGTCTGTCTTTCTCTCATGACCATCAAGTTTCTGTAACTGTGTAATTATTCCAGAATAATTACATACTGATTTCACTTGTATATTTTAAGAAACACGTTTCAAAGCCAACTTTTTTGATGAAGATTATTTAGTTTAGATAGTATCTTGAACATCAGAATCTGAGTGAAATGGCCTTAGTATGGGTGAGTGTACATATATCTGCCTAGGCAGCTAGTGACAGTGAATAGGACAGTTATAGACAGACTAGTAAAGTGGAAACAAGTATCACATAAAGAAATGTGAAGGCCAGTTCTAGAAAATGTGAAGTGGTTCTAGAAAATGTGAAGTGGCTCTACTAAATGTGAATTGGCTCTACAAAATGTGAATCACAGACAGTGCTACAAAATTTATAACCATCAAGTACCCAGATATCACTTCAGACCAAAGCCACGTTTCAGGAAATTCCGTTCGAACTCGATCCACTTTCGACAGATCCTTCAATTGATCCTCCTTCTCACTTTGGGATCCATCTTGTGGAGAATCACCGGCGTTGCTACCTTTGTTAAAATTCACTTCCCTATCGTCTTCATCAGGCATTGCTTCTGGGTACATCACTGTTACGGAAAAGAATTGCTTTAACTTAATTAACAATTATATTTCTACAGCAGTCTTATGTCAGTCTTCTGGACATCAACTCCTTTCCACCTGTGGCATTCTAGTACACTTGTCAACACAATGTTCCCACAAAACCGTACTGCCTGCAATGTACAACTGGTTCCTGTGATACGTGCACAATGAAATAGGGCGAATTCACATATCATGGCTGGCATTCTGGCTGTACCAGGTGTTGTGTCACTGAAAGCAACGTCAGCGTTCCACGTGAGATCCATACAGCAGTTGTTTAGACTGCCTGTAAGCGCCTTATCCTGCGAGTGATGACGTTCACAATAAAATGACCAACCAGGAACAATTCATGATGCAGCTCAGTCAATTCTGAAGATACAACAGACTGAATGAATGGATGGATGGATGGATGGATGGGTAATTGAATGAATGGATGAATGAATGAATGAATGAATGAATGAATGAAGCATACTAAGTGTGGTTCCATAACCTTTGTAACATAACTTGAGGGGAGTGATGTTGGACATGGGGCATATTTCCAGTAGCTGTCTTCAACAGAACCTGGTGTTCTTGCTCGCTGCACCTAGTTCTTGTACTGCTGCACTGCCCCAGCTATTATCTTTTTCCACTTCTCCCGATCAGCAGCCTTCTCCCTCCCCTTGTCATCCTCCTCTGCCCTCTGCGTCTTAGTTGCGGTCTGTCCCCTTTCCTACGGCCTGGCTGTTTCACTGCCTCTGCCTTCTAAAGTGTGATAAATAATAATTTATTTGTAAAACGACTAAAATCCTTTAAATGTTCAAGGGTGTTGTGATTACTTGAAACATGTCTGTCTTTCTCTCATGACCATCATCAAATTTCTATAACTGTGTAATTATTCCAACATAATTACATAGTCATTTCACCTGTCTACAAGTATAAATAATGAATAATTGCAAGACAATTTCCATTTCATAGAAGTTAGAGGTATGTTTAAGAAGCACATTTTTTCACCCGTTTTATGAAGAAAATGTTGCGTAGATGTTACCTTGAGCACGAGAATCCTAGTGAAGTTGCCTTAGAATGGCTAAATGTGCACATATCTGCCTAGGCAGATAGTGACAGTGAACAGTACAGTTATAGACAAATTAGTAAAGTGCAAACAAGTGTCACAGAACAAAATATGAAGGCCAGTTCTACAAAGTGTGCATCTACGAAATGTGAAGTGGCTCTACAAAATGTAGAGTGGCTCTACAAAATGTAGAGTGGCTCTATGAAGCATGCAGCACAGGTAAAATGCTACACTATCTAAAATCTTCAAGTACCCAGATATCACTTCAGACCAAAGCCACGTTTCAGGAAATTCCGTTCGAACTCGATCCACTTTCGACAGATCCTTCGATTGGTCCTTCTCATTTTGGGATCCATCTTGTGGAGATTCATCATCTTTCTCTCGATTTCTAAATGCAGGCATCACTTCTGGGTACCCCACTGTTACTGTAAAAGAATTACTTAATTAACTCCTTTCTACCTGTGTTGCTCTGGTCTACTTGTTAACAAAACTCTCCCGCCTGCTACGCACAACTGGTTCCTGTGATACGTGCACAATGAAATAGGATGAATTCACATATCATGGCTGGCATTCTGACTGTACCACAGGTGTTGTGTCACTGAAAGCAATGTCAGCGTTCCACGTGAGATCCATACAGCAGTTGTTTAGACTGCCCGTAAGCAACTTATCCTGTGAGTGTACTGACTGCCAGCAGACGCCCACCGGACTAGTTCACCTATGGCTCCCCATTTTAAATTAAATTTCAGAAAGAGGTCACTGGTTCAACTAGATGATGACGAAGCACATGGAATCGCCATCTTGGAGGTGGACTTTGAACTGATGTCAACCGAGAGTTTTTTTTAAAGCGCATCGAATCGAGTTTGTCTAATTGGTATTTGACAGTGTATTGGTTTGTTACATGACCACAAAAAAGGAGAGGGCAAAACGGCCCATAAATATATATGGTGCAATACACATGTTATCTTGATGTTATCTTGACACATATTTGTGAAGCAACAAATTCTAGAGATGGTGAACACTGAAAGCGAAAAGGAGATTAATAAACATATCTATTACAAAAAAGGGAATATGTATAAACCAATAACTTGGCTATGAGTGGCTGAAATGGCAATTTTGAAGGCAGTGCAACGTGGAGTACACTCAGCAATATCTTAAAGGAATGACTTTGTCACTGTCATGGTGTTACTACTTTTGATTCAACAATGGCCTGCATCATGCACTAGATTTTCCTAGATATGAGATGCCACAGCCTTATCACAAATGGACATTTACAGGTGATCCTTGGAGCATACAGCTCTGCAGTTGCTTTTATTGTTCAAGCTATTAATACTTCATCTTCAGCTGATTTAGCCTGTTGCGAATCCGGTTCGTTGATATGTGCTAATATGTAGTGTGTGAATAGTTTAAGTCATGTTCGTAGTCAGTTTAATAAAAAAGTGCAGATTTAAAAAAAAAATTTACTTCAGTCATTAAATCTAGTAAGGCTCAAAATTGTAGATATCCAAAACAGTAAAAACTTTATGGGGTCAAGGCTGATCTTGGGTGTGATTAATGACCATCCTCTTGCCGATCACATGACAAAGTTATGACATTTCACCAAGAGCAAAATTCGTAAGTTTTTAGCATTTCCATTTTTACTTCAATAAATGCTGGATCAAGCATTAAATAATTTGATAGTTCGTCTGATGATTTCACAAAAACTCCATACAAAGGTTACACAAACAAGCTAGCATGCCGTTGTGGATACTAGGTAGGTTTGAATTTTCTAATTGAGGATGGACCTTTAAGGTTAGATATGTGTAAATATCCTGTTAAAGCTATTAAGGTTAGAATTATGACAGAATAAACTACTACCAGAATTGTAGTTAGCATGAAATGGGATGTATTTCAGTGGATTCAAGTTAATTTTCCTTCTTATTTTTGCTGAGAGACCACACCAAAGTGCTCAAACATGTACAAAATCATTAAATACCCACAAATCACTTCTGACCAGAGCCATGTATAAGTTCATGCACTTTGTACAGGAGAAAGCCCAGACCAAAGTGACTCAAACCTGTACAAAATCATAAAATACCCAGAAATCACTTCTGACCAGAGCCATGTATAAGTTCATGCACTTTGTACAGGAGAAAGCCCAGACCAAAGTGACTCAAACCTGTAAAAAATCATAAAATACCCAGAAATCACTTCTGACCAGAGCCATGTATAAGTTCATGCACTTTGTACAGGAGAAAGCCCAGACCAAAGTGATTCAAACCTGTACAAAATCATAAAATACCCAGAAATCACTTCTGACCAGAGCCATGTATAAGTTCATGCACTTTGTACAGGAGAAAGCCCAGACCAAAGTGACTCAAACCTGTAAAAAATCATAAAATACCCAGAAATCACTTCTGACCAGAGCCATGTATAAGTTCATGCACTTTGTACAGGAGAAAACCCAGACCAAAGTGACTCAAACATGTACAAAATCATAAAATACCCACAAATCACTTCTGACCAGAGCCATGTATAAGTTCATGCACTTTGTACAGGAGAAAGAAAGCAAATACCAAAGTGACTCAAACATGTACAAAATTATAAAATACCCAGAAATCACTTTCGACCAGAGCCACGTTTCCGGGAATTCTTTTCGAACCCGAGTCACCGCCGATAAACCCTCTTCATTTTGAGGCCCATTCTGAGAAGCCTCCGCTCCTACCTCCTCTGGCATGGGGGGCCCTGCCTCGTCAAACTCATATCTCCATACCTCTTCTGTACAAAATAAAAACCTTCATGTAAAAATCATACACATGTTGCTGAAGGTGCATTGAAGGGAGTTTACGGCGATTTTCATTGGCTAACTTGTAGAGCTATCAATGATGTTTTGTCTAACTAAAATGCCTCAATCTCTTAATTTATTCATCTCACATTACGTCTAAATTAACAATATTATAATTCATGTTTTATTCTTTATTGCTATAGTATATTTACTATTAGAAATTGTAAAAACGGGAATTCGAATCCTCCATGCTTGCTGAATGACATCATCTCTTTTAGTTCGGGCAAAAAATGTTTATGCCTGAACATTGCATACTGATATTTATTTGTATTTTATAACATTTCAATAATACCTATGCAAAACGTATTACTACCATGACCTTTCATCTCCTTAAATATTTGAAAATACACAATTTGTTGACGAAATAAAATAACCATGTTTTACAACATTTAAAGATCGCTGTACTATATATATATATATATATATATATATATATATATATATATTAGCATGCCAACAAATCAGCCAATGAAAATCGCCGTACGTTCTCTTTAACTGACAAGACAGGTCACATGGAATCCATCTTGAAGTAGAGATGTCAGACACGTCCTGCGGTGCCATGACCAGGTTCTGGGAATACTGCTGAAACCTGATCCATATTATAGAGATTCCACTGTTGTTTTCCAAAGCAACACAATCTGGAGTCCATGAAAATCTCTTTTATGTCAAGCATCTCCACTACACATTTGTACCAGTCGAAGTTCCTCATTTCTGGTACTGAAAGAATACCTTTATATAAAAGTCACTTTGTAACTTGGCAGATATTGTCTGTGCCATCAGAAAGAAAATGCTATCTCAGCAATATGATACTTCCACTGTAACATTGCCAACATTTCTGCAACATTTGATTATCATTGTCGCAGGAACACCATATTACCTATGTCTCTGGACCATGTGGTTATCATGGGACCGTCTAATTATTTTTTAACATGAAAGAAGCACACATTTCCAAGTAAAAAAATTTGTTATCAAGATTTTAATTATTATCTATTATCTAGTACTTTCTATTACCTATGCAATGTGAGTTTTGTGTCTTAATGTCTTTGGCTGTGTCAACAATGCTAACGAGTCTGTGTATAGAGAGGAAGTTCAAAGACTGGTCGGCTGGTGTAAGAACAACAACCTGGTACTAAACATATCCAAAACGAAGGAAATGATCATTGATTTTCGCAAAAAGAAAACACCCATCCACCCCCTTGTCATTGACGGTACTGAAGTTTTACAAGCCGACTCTGTAACATTTTTGGGTTCGACTATTTCTAAAGATCTTTCCTGGTGTAATAACACGATTGGCATCATTAAAAAAGCACAAAAACGCATGTACTTCCTTAGACACCTCAAACGATTCGGCTTATCTCAAGCAATATTAACACGTTTCTACCGCGCAGTTATTGAAAGTGTCTTGTCATTTTCTATCACTGTCTGGTTTGGTCGCGCCAGCCAAGATGAAATTAATCAAATTGAATCAGTCGTCAAGTACGCCTCTAAACTAATCGGGTTAAATATGCCGTCCATCAGATCTCTTTATCTATCTCGCAGTTTGCGCAAATCCAAGCGCATTGTACAAGACGAATATCATCCAGCCAACCATCTCTTTGAACTCCTTCCCTCCGGTAAGCGCTACCGTAGCATAAAAACTAAAACGACGCGATTTAACAATAGTTTCTATCCTCAAGCACTGAGATTTTTAAACGGAGAGCCATCATAAATGTCTTGCCTCTGGTAGGTAGATGCAATGTCGCCTTTTTAATTTTTTATTTATTTATTTTTTTTTTTTTTTTTAATCTTGCAACCTATTATATTACTCTCGCTTGTTTTCAACTGTTTTTAGTATTACGATTGTGATATGTAATGTTTAGTTCCGTGTGTGATTGGGTGCATGAGTGTATGTTTGTGCTAACGCCACAACACTACAAATTCCTTGTACTTGCTACTTGGTAATAAAACGTATCTTATCTTATCTTATAACTAAAACTATCAACTATTCAGATGTCGTTCCTCTTACTGCAACTTATAAATTTTTTTTAAACAAGAAAATAATGTTAAAATATTTTAAATTAACAGATAAACTCATGTATATGATCCTACAAATGTCTTACAAAAATATTGATAGAGAAATATGGAAACATGTCCTGCACCGAATTGTATCCCTTGTATTGTCGAAAATATGGTTATGTATGTAACAGAACAACATAACCATTTAATCTGGCATAACCTAATGATCCATGCATGTCTGTATAATGATCCATTTGTGAACAACCAAAACCCATGCAGCTATGACCTAATGATCCATGCATCTATAACCTAATGTTCCACACTAGGCTAACCTAAAAATTATCCAACGATCAGGACCAACCATGCAGGCCTTGATGATCCATGCAAGAACAATCTAATGATCCATACAGAACCGATCTTATGATCCGCTCAGGAACAATCATCTAATGTTCCATGCAGGGATGAAGCCAGGATCAGCAAGGCATGCTGAATGTTAGATAAATACCCAATAATGCTCTCCGTCCATAACCACGTCTCTGGGAATGACTGTCGGACTGTCTCTATGGGCTCAAGGATGTAGTCATGACTGACTTCAGAAGATAAGGCAACAATACCATCGAACATCTCAAAATCGACAGCGTGCATTCTCCCCTTCATCCTGAAGACTGCGACAACATAGATCCTCGGTATACTCAATATCTTACATGTTGTGAAATGCTGCACATATTTATCCCGGTGCTATCTCAACCTTCTTTGCCCATTCTAAATGGGTCTGCATAATCAGATTTAAGAATTTCCCTGCATGTGTCTATTTATATAAATTACGAATAGCATATGCGTTAATACTGACTGTTCCATGTGGTGCCATCCTCAAAAACAGATTCCAATTTGAATCCTCCTTATGTATTATAATGTTTGTTGTCGACCTAACAAATGATATCACCCCCTCTCCGTGCATTTTCATTTAAGTATTTTACGCCAAAAATAGCATCTATTTTAGAGCAGCTTTATTTAATTTCTGCATATTATGGTAACTGAAAAAGTAACGGAAAAGTTATTGAAAAATAACTGAAAAGTATTTGAATACACCAAGTACATTTCCTTCAATTCCAATTACTTTTAAAAACGAAACACCAATTACAATTCGGGAATTGGAATTGACATTTCAATTGCAATTAAATGTAATTGACCCCATGTCTGCCACAGTGCAATGTTTAACTAGTCAAAGGGCGAAATGTTTCATTCATGAGTCAATCATGCAATGGTGTTCCAGGGGAAACAATCATCACCAGGGACACACATCCCCAAAGTGGAGGGAGACAGTTGCTTTGCCAAGGAAGAGGCCAACATAGGAAAGACAAAACCGACACCTTGACAATTATGTGCCACAAATGTGTAACTTATATCAGGCCGAAGAGAACAAAATGACACGCTCACATGTTATGTCCAAATGGACTCTAAATAAAACAGAGATTTAGAATAATCACTAATCACAGAAACAGATATCTTTAGGTGGTCTTCGATACAAACAAGTGTATCACTGTCTGTTCTGGTATTATTTCTGTGGAGTTCTTGCCACAAAACTGGAAATCACAAAGTGCTGTAAACACAGAACCCTCTATACACAAGCAGAAGCAGTTAACACACCCAAATATTACACGTACCGTATTCGTCCTACTATCTTTTATTAATCCACCAGATGGCACCATGGTTGGCATGACAAAAAAAATAGCAAATTACGTCCATTGAGACCTGCATATTGCTCTGAGTTGGAAACTTACACATTCTGGACAACTACCTGGGGCTACCATGTATTTAAAATTAAGTATGAGTGAAACAATGGAGAAAAGTTAGCAGTGGCAACCGTTCAGCATGACAGATGTGCAGTATCTATTGTAAAACTTAGCAAAAGACTGGCTGTTATACTGACACCAAGACAGTTATAATCAACCGTGTGGGACCACAAAAATTCAGGCAGGACACATCAAGACTCAACAGAAGTGACTGTCAAGATATTCAATGAAAGAGCTGATACAGTTGAAGCTTTTGATTTTCTCAGACTTCTGCCGTCACTGAACCTTGATAAAAAATGGGGATGTACACTTATTAGGGCATGTATGCTTATAATACGTTTATAAGGGCATGTACGCTTATTAGGGCATGTACACTTATTAGCTAAGTAGCCACAACAAAGTAGCAGCCCTCTACCAAGCCTGTCTTACCCTCACCCTTCAAGGCATTATTCCTGCCACCCACTGCCTTGTCCTTAACCCTAAATACCCTCTATCAACCATAATCACATCTACCCCATCACAGTGTCCGACCACAGCCAGGTTTCCGGGAACTCTGAGCGCACTCTCTTTGGTTCCTTCATCCCTGGCCTTGAGCTTCCCATGCTGCCTAGCCTTCCATTTCCTTCACCTCCTCCAATACCAACAGGACCTGGCATGCCTGGTAAGGGGCGTCTCATTATGCGTTCAGGGTATCTATGTACTGAAGAAAACAAACAATGTAGTAAGATTCACTGAATGGTGGTTCCATGTTTCCCTGGCACTTGGCCGACACCTGCCAGAATGTCTGCCTCTACAAAGAATCGTCCATCATTCGTGGAATGTTTGCCCTGAAATATCTCAATTCCACCCCATACACCAGACTTCAATGTCATGTATAATTTTTTAGATGGCATTGAAGCAAGTGATGGCTTAAGCGTGCAGCTCAATCAATGTGTCTTTAAGTCTAGTCATGATAGAGCCACAAAGTATAGTTGTATGTCTAGGTACCTTATCTCCGTGTCAGACAGCAGTACAGCTGAATGTCTGGGTACCCTATCTCCGTGTCAGACCACAGTATAGCTGTATATCTGGGCACCCTATCTCCGTGTCAGACCACAATATAGCTGTATGTCTAGGTACCCTATCTCCGTGTCAGACCACAGTACAGCTGAATGTCTGTGTACCCTATCTCCGTGTCAGACCACAGTACAGCTGAATGTCTGGGTACCCTATCTCCGTGTCAGACCACAGTATAGCTGTATATCTGGGCACCCTATCTCCGTGTCAGACCACAATATAGCTGTATGTCTAGGTACCCTATCTCCGTGTCAGACCACAGTACAGCTGAATGTCTGGGTACCCTATCTCCGTGTCAGACCACAGTACAGCTGAATGTCTGGGTACCCTATCTCCGTGTCAGACCACAGTATAGCTGTATATCTGGGCACCCTATCTCCGTGTCAGACCACAATATAGCTGTATGTCTAGGTACCCTATCTCCGTGTCAGACCACAGTACAGCTGAATGTCTGGGTACCCTATCTCCGTGTCAGACCACAGTATAGCTGTATGTCTGGGCACCCTATCTCCGTGTCAGACCACAATATAGCTGTATGTCTAGGCACCCTATCTCCGTGTTAGACCACAGTACAGCTGAACGTCTAGGCACCCTATCTCCGTGTCAGACCACAATATAGCTGTATGTCTAGGTACCTTATCTTCGTGTCAGACCGCAGTACAGCTGAATGTCTGGGTACCCTATCTCCGTGTCAGACCACAGTACAGCTGAATGTCTGGGTACCCTATCTCCGTGTCAGACCACAGTATAGCTGTATGTCTGGGCACCCTATCTCCGTGTCAGACCACAATATAGCTGTATGTCTAGGCACCCTATCTCCGTGTCAGACCACAGTACAGCTGAACGTCTAGGTAACCTATCTCCGCGGATATATATATATATATATATATATATATATATATACACACACCCTGTATACAGAATGTTGTCAGTACAGAACACTCTATACAGAATGTTACAAGCACAGAGCCGTCAGAACCCTACATGCCAAAGCAGGTAATACAACCAAATATTACACATATCTAGTAGTGGTTAGAACACCTAATTTATTGCCAAGTCGCTAAAACAAAGATTAGTCTACAGTAGCAGCCCTCTACTATGTTTGTCTTGCCCTCACCATATTTCTGCCACCCTAAAGATCAACCATATCAACCATAATCACATCTACCCCATCACAGTGTCTGACCACAGCCAGGTTTCCGGGAACTCTGATCGCACCCTCTTGGGTTCTTTCATGCCTGATGCCTGCTTTTCCTCCCTGTTTGGTGCCCCTCGTCCTCCACCGGCACCGGCACGATCAGGCATGGGTCCCATGGGACCCATAGGTCCCATAGGGTAGTCAGGGTACACTGAAGAAAGAAAATGATTTACACCTCGAAGTAAGATTCCCTGAATGGTGGTTCCGTGTTTCCCTGGTTCTTGCCTGGCATTCACTATAATGTTTGCCTCTGCAAAGAATCATCTATCATTCGTGGAAAGCGTGCCCTGAAATATCTGAAATATCTCAATTCCACTCCGGCCACCAGACGTCAATGTCATGTATAATTTATAGATGACATTGAAGCATGTGATGGCTTAAGCATGCAACTGGCAAGCCTTGCCAAGCAATAGAGCCACAAAGTATAGCTGTATGTCTAAGTACCCTATCTTCATGTCAGACCACAGCCATATCTCTGGAAACTCCGAGCGAACACGGTCAGGTTGGTCAAGTTCTGTTGATTTTGTTGATGACCCTCTAGATTTGTGCTTAATTTTGGACCTCCAGGCTACCTTTAATAACTGGTAAAAGTAAGAAATGTTAGAACCTGTGCAGCTGATGTTAGGGCATATATTGCTGGTTTAGTTGTGATGAAGCTACCACCACAATGGTTCAAAGATCGGAGCTGACAAGAAGTGAGAAGATCAGAGAATGGTAAATTTATGGAACTCACTGACTGAGACCATTGTCACAGTGTCATCATTAAATTGGCTGAAGAAGACTAGAGAAACAAGTCACACATGACTATAAACGTGACATTGAACTGCCTCCACAATGAGTCCACAATGAGTCCACAATGCATTAACCTAGACCAGTAGATGGGCAGACGACTGAAGACTGGATGGATATGGATACCGCTCAGCATACTGACTCTGCACCAGCCCACTGCTTGAACTTGTAATGGTTTCAACGAAAAATCCTGGCTTCAGGCCAACAAGTCCAGTCACGAGGGAAAAAGATGATATCACAAGAGATGCACTGGTCAATGTGGCTATCAAATTATGTCTCCAACTGACTTTCCATAAACATTGCATCTCTTAGCCGCCATTTTATAATTACAAGCACCAAGATAAAATATAAAAATCACCAATTTCACAAAAATAGAGAAGAGACCATTCATGCTTTAACTTTGTTCCAATAACCCTACAGTAACGTCCTCATGACTGTGGGACCATGTATGGATAGTAGTTATTTTATCATAATTTATTATTATTATTATGTTGTGCTATTATTCATTTTAAAAGTATTACTGTTATTAGTATTTTAATATATTTGTTTATTTAGCAATTCTAGACCATTGTTAATACGATGTGACGTGCCACAAACAATCTTGATTCTGGAGTTATATCAAATAAAATGTATTATTATCATAATACTATCTCAGTAATGTCCTGATGACTATGGGACCATTCATGTAGTCATAATATCACAACATAGACACCTGACCTTTCATATATTTGTATCTGATTCACGTGCAGGCTGTGATACAATCTGAGAATTAACAAATATTAGATGTTTGGACTCTCAATAAGCCAGTGATTTCTTGCCTGTCTCTCTGGACAACAATCTGGATTTCTGCCATTGTAATGTTGGTGACCAAGGCTGCTACAATGCCCATTACACATGGAGTTATTTAGTATGATGGGTGACACCCCAAAACAGATGAAGCTGCATGGTTCTTTCATCTAAACATGATAATGCATTCTTATGAGTAGATATTGCACACTGAAGAAAGTTTTTTTGCTACAGGCCCAGAGAGGTGGACAGTGAGGTGGACAGAGAGGTGGACGGAGAGGTGGACAGTGAGGTGGACAGAGAGGTAGACGGAGAGGTGGACAAAGAGGTTGACAGAGAGGTGGACGCAGAGATTGTAAAAATGGGATGTAGATAGAAAGAACTGGAAACGCAAGCCCAAAACCGTGTCCGGTGGTAAGGTGTCATTAATCATGACACAGATATTGATGTCATGACAGGTATTGGCATCATGAAATAGGCGCTGACATCATGACACAGGCATTGACATCATGGCACAGGTGTTGACATCAAGAAACTGGCATCATGACACAGTCATTGACATCATGACACAGGCATTGACATCATGACACAGGCAGTGACATCATGACACAGGCATTGACACCATGACACAGACACTGACATCATGACACAGTCATTGACATTATGGCACAGACATTATGCATGGAGTTATTTAGTATGATGGGCGACACCCCAAAACAGATGAAACTGCATGTTTCTTTCATCTAAACATGATTATACATTCTTGAGTAGATCTTGCACACTGAAGAAAGTTCTTTTTTCTGCTACAGGCCCAGGGGCATATGCAAATGGCTTATGCCAAGTTCTAGTGATGTGTAGAGAAATTCATCTTTCTTTCTGATTGTTTTATGAGATATACCTTCGTTGTGTTACACAAAGTGTCATCTTTTGCAGTGGTGCAAATGACGTCTTAACATAAAAGGAACATTGTTGGAAATGTTGAAGATCTATGGTTGTTACATCTTATGATACAAGAGAAGGAACATTTAGAGTTACATTGAGTTGGCTGTCACATTTCAGATGACTTCACTTCAGGTGAAACACTCAGTTTTTCAATGAAACTGTTGCGCCATCCTTGGAAATCAAAAAACAGGTGCCAAAACAGAGAATTGCACCATAATCATTACAAACTTCAGGGTTGAAAAAATCATGATTTTTTTTTTAAATAAAAAAATCGGATTTTTTTTATTTAAATCGGATTTTTTTTATTTATTTGATTTTTTTATTTATTTGATTTTTTTTTAAAGTGAAGTGAAGTCACATTTCAAATGACTTCACTTCGGGTGAAACACTCAGTTTTTCAATGAAACTGTTGCGCCATCCTTGGAAATCACAAAACAGAGAAATGCACCATAATCATTACAAACTTCAGGGTTGAAAAAAAATCATGATTTTTTTAAATCAAAAAAATCAATTTTTTTGATTTATTTGATTTTTTTTATTTATTTGATTTTTTTTATTTATTTGATTTGGACCCAAGCAGCCGCCCTCATCCATTCCAGGTATTATTGCTTCTACCCATAGCGTCTCAAATAAAATCACATATCAAGTGTACCCCATAGTGACATCTGACCACAGCCAAGTTTCAGGGAACTCGGTGCGCACCCGTCCAGTATCTTTCAAGCCTGAGCCTGATGCTGCAGTGCCTTTGAACTTCAGGTCTACTGGCGAACTATTCTCCCATAGCGGTGGGTCTCTGACAGCACTTGGTTTGACTGAAGGAACAAAACCACAACAGTTGCACAGCAATACAAGTGTGTGTGGTTGCGTGTCCAGACAGGCACTTACATGGAGCCCTCAGAGCAGAGGCAGACAAACACCTGAGGCAGAGAGGTGGACAGTGAGGTGGACAGAGAGGTGGACGGAGAGGTGGACAAAGAGGTTGACAGAGAGGTGGACGCAGAGATTGTAAAAGCAGGATGTAGATGGAAAGAACTGGAAACGCAAGCCCAAAACCGTGTCCGGTGGTAAGGTGTCATTAATCATGACACAGATATTGATGTCATGACAGGTATTGGCATCATGACATAGGCGCTGACATCATGACACAGGCATTGACATCATGGCACAGGTGTTGACATCAAGACACTGCCATCATGACACAGTCATTGACATCATGACACAGGCATTGACATCATGACACAGGCAGTGACATCATGACACAGGCATTGACATCATGAGTCATTGACATCATGACACAGACACTGACATCAAGATACAGTCATTGACATTATGGCACAGACATTACGCATGGAGTTATTTAGTATGATGGGTGACACCCCAAAACAGATGAAGCTGCATGGTTCTTTCATCTAAACATGATTATACATTCTTATGAGTAGATCTTGCACACTGAAGAAAGTTCTTTTTTCTGCTACAGGCCCAGGGGCATATGCAAATGGCTTATGCCAAGTTCTAGTGATGTGTAGAGAAATTCATCTTTCTTTCTGATTGTTTTATGAGATATACCTTCGTTGTGTTACACAAAGTGTCATCTTTTGCAGTGGTGCAAATGACGTCTTAACATAAAAGGAACATTGTTGGAAATGTTGAAGATCTATGGTTGTTACATCTTATGATACAAGAGAAGGAACATTTAGAGTTACATTGAGTTGGCTGTCACATTTCAGATGACTTCACTTCAGGTGAAACACTCAGTTTTTCAATGAAACTGTTGCGCCATCCTTGGAAATCAAAAAACAGGTGCCAAAACAGAGAATTGCACCATAATCATTACAAACTTCAGGGTTGAAAAAATCATGATTTTTTTTTTAAATAAAAAAATCGGATTTTTTTTATTTAAATCGGATTTTTTTTATTTATTTGATTTTTTTATTTATTTGATTTTTTTTTAAAGTGAAGTGAAGTCACATTTCAAATGACTTCACTTCGGGTGAAACACTCAGTTTTTCAATGAAACTGTTGCGCCATCCTTGGAAATCACAAAACAGAGAAATGCACCATAATCATTACAAACTTCAGGGTTGAAAAAAAATCATGATTTTTTTAAATCAAAAAAATCAATTTTTTTGATTTATTTGATTTTTTTTATTTATTTGATTTTTTTTATTTATTTGATTTGGACCCAAGCAGCCGCCCTCATCCATTCCAGGTATTATTGCTTCTACCCATAGCGTCTCAAATAAAATCACATATCAAGTGTACCCCATAGTGACATCTGACCACAGCCAAGTTTCAGGGAACTCGGTGCGCACCCGTCCAGTATCTTTCAAGCCTGAGCCTGATGCTGCAGTGCCTTTGAACTTCAGGTCTACTGGCGAACTATTCTCCCATAGCGGTGGGTCTCTGACAGCACTTGGTTTGACTGAAGGAACAAAACCACAACAGTTGCACAGCAATACAAGTGTGTGTGGTTGCGTGTCCAGACAGGCACTTACATGGAGCCCTCAGAGCAGAGGCAGACAAACACCTGAGGCAGAGAGGTGGACAGTGAGGTGGACAGAGAGGTGGACGGAGAGGTGGACAAAGAGGTTGACAGAGAGGTGGACGCAGAGATTGTAAAAGCAGGATGTAGATGGAAAGAACTGGAAACGCAAGCCCAAAACCGTGTCCGGTGGTAAGGTGTCATTAATCATGACACAGATATTGATGTCATGACAGGTATTGGCATCATGACATAGGCGCTGACATCATGACACAGGCATTGACATCATGGCACAGGTGTTGACATCAAGACACTGCCATCATGACACAGTCATTGACATCATGACACAGGCATTGACATCATGACACAGGCAGTGACATCATGACACAGGCATTGACATCATGAGTCATTGACATCATGACACAGACACTGACATCAAGATACAGTCATTGACATTATGGCACAGACATTACGCATGGAGTTATTTAGTATGATGGGTGACACCCCAAAACAGATGAAGCTGCATGGTTCTTTCATCTAAACATGATTATACATTCTTATGAGTAGATCTTGCACACTGAAGAAAGTTCTTTTTTCTGCTACAGGCCCAGGGGCATATGCAAATGGCTTATGCCAAGTTCTAGTGATGTGTAGAGAAATTCATCTTTCTTTCTGATTGTTTTATGAGATATACCTTCGTTGTGTTACACAAAGTGTCATCTTTTGCAGTGGTGCAAATGACGTCTTAACATAAAAGGAACATTGTTGGAAATGTTGAAGATCTATGGTTGTTACATCTTATGATACAAGAGAAGGAACATTTAGAGTTACATTGAGTTGGCTGTCACATTTCAGATGACTTCACTTCAGGTGAAACACTCAGTTTTTCAATGAAACTGTTGCGCCATCCTTGGAAATCAAAAAACAGGTGCCAAAACAGAGAATTGCACCATAATCATTACAAACTTCAGGGTTGAAAAAATCATGATTTTTTTTTTAAATAAAAAAATCGGATTTTTTTTATTTAAATCGGATTTTTTTTATTTATTTGATTTTTTTATTTATTTGATTTTTTTTTAAAGTGAAGTGAAGTCACATTTCAAATGACTTCACTTTGGGTGAAACACTCAGTTTTTCAATGAAACTGTTGCGCCATCCTTGGAAATCACAAAACAGAGAAATGCACCATAATCATTACAAACTTCAGGGTTGAAAAAAAATCATGATTTTTTTAAATCAAAAAAATCAATTTTTTTGATTTATTTGATTTTTTTTATTTATTTGATTTGGACCCAAGCAGCCGCCCTCATCCATTCCAGGTATTATTGCTTCTACCCATAGCGTCTCAAATAAAATCACATATCAAGTGTACCCCATAGTGACATCTGACCACAGCCAAGTTTCAGGGAACTCGGTGCGCACCCGTCCAGTATCTTTCAAGCCTGAGCCTGATGCTGCAGTGCCTTTGAACTTCAGGTCTACTGGCGAACTATTCTCCCATAGCGGTGGGTCTCTGACAGCACTTGGTTTGACTGAAGGAACAAAACCACAACAGTTGCACAGCAATACAAGTGTGTGTGGTTGCGTGTCCAGACAGGCACTTACATGGAGCCCTCAGAGCAGAGGCAGACAAACACCTGAGGCAGAGAGGTGGACAGTGAGGTGGACAGAGAGGTGGACGGAGAGGTGGACAAAGAGGTTGACAGAGAGGTGGACGCAGAGATTGTAAAAGCAGGATGTAGATGGAAAGAACTGGAAACGCAAGCCCAAAACCGTGTCCGGTGGTAAGGTGTCATTAATCATGACACAGATATTGATGTCATGACAGGTATTGGCATCATGACATAGGCGCTGACATCATGACACAGGCATTGACATCATGGCACAGGTGTTGACATCAAGACACTGCCATCATGACACAGTCATTGACATCATGACACAGGCATTGACATCATGACACAGGCAGTGACATCATGACACAGGCATTGACATCATGAGTCATTGACATCATGACACAGACACTGACATCAAGATACAGTCATTGACATTATGGCACAGACATTACGCATGGAGTTATTTAGTATGATGGGTGACACCCCAAAACAGATGAAGCTGCATGGTTCTTTCATCTAAACATGATTATACATTCTTATGAGTAGATCTTGCACACTGAAGAAAGTTCTTTTTTCTGCTACAGGCCCAGGGGCATATGCAAATGGCTTAGGGGCATATGCAAATGGCTTACACAAAGTGTCATCTTTTGCATAGCGATACAAATGACGTCTTAACATAAAAGGAACATTGTTGGAAATGTTGAAGATCTGTGGTTGTTACGCCTTATGATACAAGAGAAGGAACATTTAGAATTACATTGAGTTGGCTGTCACATTTCAGATGACTTCACTTCAGGTGAAACACTCAGTTTTTCAATGAAACTGTTGCGTCATCCTTGGAAATCACAAAACAGGCGCCAAAACAGAGAAATGCACCGTAATCATTACAAACTTAATAATGTTATTATGTTAAGCACATCCAACCTGGGGGGGTAACTGCATGGAAAAGTTATTAACCATAACCACATTCTGATTGTTGAAATACATGTTTAAATGTTATTTTCAATATTAAATAACAATATCAATTAGAGTTGTTGAATCACAAACATGTGTTCATTTACAATCACAAGATGAAGCTACCTGGTACATTTACTGTTCTTTGTTTCGAAAATACATTTACTATGGTATGTTTCCATCTTAACGAACAGACTATCAGACATGTTTCTCTGTGTCTTAAAATAACAGTAAAAAAATCATAAACACTTGTTTGGATATAAAAATGTATCATTATTATCTAAGCTGACCCCCAAGTTGGACAAAGAAGGTTATTATTATTATCGTACCCTTATACACGAAGAATGAGAAGGCATATTATCGCAGCAGTGACAGACTTCACAAGAGAAGAATCATAATGTCGACAGAGGAAAAGACCCAAGAAGCCGCCCTCATCCATTATCCATTCCAGGTATTATTACTTCCACCCATAGCGTCTCAAATAACTCTTAAAAGTTAGCCACATAAGGTAAAATCACATATCAAGTGTACCCCATAGTGACATCCGACCACAGCCAAGTTTCAGGAAACTCGGTGCGTACCCGTCCAGTCTCTTTCAAGCCTGGGCCTGATGCTGCAGTGCCTTTGAACATCATATCTGGCAATAGCCCACCATTCTCCCATGGGCGTCGGATGGGATATGGGTTGACTGAAGGAACAAAACCACAACAGTTGCACAGCAATACAAGTGTGTGTGGTTGTGTGTCCAGATAGGTGCTCACATGGAGCCCTCAGGGCAGAGGCAGAAAAACACCTGAGGCAGAGAGGTGGACAAAGAAGTGGACAGAGAGGTGGACAAAGAGGTTGACAGTGAGGTGGACAGAGAGGTGGACAAAGAGGTTGATAGAGAGGTGGACAAAGAGGTTGACAGAGAGGTGGACAGAGAAGTGGACAAAGAGGTGGACGCTGAGATTGTAAAAGCAGGATGTAGACGGAAAGAACTGGAAATGCAAGCCCAAAACCGTGCCCGGTGGAAAGGTGTCATTAATCATGACACAGATATTGATGTCATGACAGGTATCATGACATAGGCGCTGACATCATGACACAGGCATTGACATCATGGCACAGGTGTTGACATCAAGATACTGCCATCATGACACAGTCATTGACATCATGACACAGGCAGTGACATCATGACACAGGCATTGACATCATGAGTCATTGACATCATGACACAGACACTGACATCATGACACAGTCATTGACATTATGGCACAGACATTGACATCACGACAGAGGCATTGTCATTATGACACCAGGTATTAACATGAAGACAATATTCAGTTAAATTTATAGAATCGACTCCATGTTGTGATGATCAAGTGAACCACATGCCATTGGTCCACATGCAGAATAATTTTTCGGAAACTTTCAAAATTAACTAAAGCAAAACATTTTGAAATCATGACATCCTGTCAAACACCTTCACGACCTGAAATCAAAGCAAGTTTTCTCAAACTTAAATAACTTTTTAATCAAAGTTAGTTAACACTTGAACTTCAACATCCACCGTTTTAACAAAAATTAAATCTAAATTTCGACTCGATGTACCCTATTTGACTTTTGGACCACAGCCAGGTCTCAAGAAACACTGAGCGGACACGGTTGGCTTTTGCAAATTCTGTTGTTTCTCTACTGTCAACAATGCTCATCATTATAGGCCCATATGCTTCCATTGGTGGACCTGGCAAAAGAAACAGCATCTTCGTTTATTTTCCATGTTTCACTTCCATACAACAACACTGGTTTAACAAGTGTGTTAAAAAAGCCTTAATTTAGATCTCAATGTGTATATATTTGAACTCCATATCTGCTTTAGTTTCATGAAGGATACCCTAGCTTTACGAATTCTGTTAACAATGTCATCGCCACCTCCTCCTTGCTTACTAACGTTTGCACCCAGGTAGTTATACTTGTCCACTTCCTTTAGCTCTTGATCATCGATTAGTATTCTGTTTTCACACTTGCTGTTTATCCTCAATATTTGAGTTTTCTTTTTATTTATTCTTAGGCCTGTCCTTGTTGCAAATTGATTCAGTTGTCTTGTCTTTGTTTGCATGTGTGTGTAGCATGATGACATGAGTGCTATGTCATCAGCAAAGTCCAGGTCCTCTAGTTTTGACGTGAAGTTCCATCTTATCCCTGTTTTGTTTCCTGCTGTTTCGTTTCTCATTATCCAGTCCACTATTATCAAGAAGGTAAATCCAGACATTACATCTCCTTGTTTAACTCCAGTTTTGACCTTGAACCACTCAGATTCCTCACCTTCGTCTAACAGTGCACATTCACTATCTTCGTATAACATCTGTACCATGTGGATTATCTTGCATGGAACTCCATAGCTCTCTATAATTTTCCATAGACTCTCTCGGTGCACTGAGTCAAATGCTTTTTCAAAGTCCACAAATGTGATGTATAGAGTTGCCTGCCATTCCACTACCTGTTCTATAATATTTCGTAAAATAAATATCTGTTCTACTGTGCCTCTCCCACTTCTGAAACCTGCTTGTTCGTCTCTCAACTTGATGTTAACTCCATCTCTTATTCTGTCAATAAGTACTCTTCTGAATACTTTACCAGGAATAGATGTCAAAGTAATTCTTCTCCAATTCCCGCACTCTGTGAGGTCACCTTTCTTCAGTATTTTAACGATCAGTCCCTGCTTCCATGTTTTTGGCACTTTCTCTTGTTCCCAAAATGTTCTGAATAATTTGACAAGCCATTTCTCTGTTGTATTCATGTCTGCTTTTAATAATTCTGCTGTAATTTCGTCCTTGCCCCCTGCTTTCCCGTTTTTCATCTTCCTTAGCGCTGTTCTAATTTCTACTTTTGTTATTGGGTCAGTGCTGATTTAATTTATGGTCGGTTCTATCTCCACATCTGTTACAGGGTCATCAGGTATAGGTCTATTAAGGATTTCCTCAGTGTTCTTTCCATCGCTTCCTACTGGCCAATCCTTCTGTTATTAAATTTCCACATTTGTCTTTCACTGCATTTGTTGTCTTACGTTTGTCATTACTGAGGGTTTTTGTAATATCATACAATTCTTTCATTCTTCCATTATGTGCTGCTTTCTCTGCTTTCATGGCAAGGTGGTCAACCCACTTCCTCTTGTCTTGTCTCATGCTCTTCTTCACTTCTTTGTCTTTACACCTATATTTATCCATGTAATTCTGCTTAATCCTATCTGACTTTGTCTGCTCGATGTTGTTCTTCAGTCGTTTTCTCTCTTCTACTAACTCCCACGACTCCTTGCTGATCCATGGTTTTTGCCCTTTCTTTTTGTACCCCAGTACTTCTTGAGCTGTTTCTTTGTATGCATCCTCAAAGTCTTGCCATTGTTTCTCAACTTCTTCGTCGTCTGTTTCGTCGTAGTCTTGTAATATATCATATTTGTTGCGCAACTTCAGTGAGAATTGGGCTTTAATAACTGGTTGCTGTAACTTAATTATATCAAATTTCTTTCTGATCGCCTTGTTCTTTTGTTTTCTCTTTAGTTTCAGCTTGATTTTTTATCACACTAATTGGTGGTCGCTTGCAATGTCAGCTCCTCTCATGGCCCTAGTGTCCATCACTGATGTCTGGTGTTGCCTGCTCACTAACACATGGTCTATTTGATTCTTTGTCTTTCCTCCTGGAGATGTCCATGTCTGTTTATGTATCAGTTTATGTGGAAAAATGGTACCTGTTACCACAAGGTTATTGAGTCCGCAGAAGTCAACAAGTCTTTCTCCATTGTCATTTCTTTCACCTACTCCATGGCTTCCTATTATGTTTTCATATCCTTCATTGTCTTCTCCAACTTTGGCATTTAAATCCCCCATTACTAAGAGTATGTCATGCTTATGAACACTGTCCACAACTGTCTGAAGTTGTTCGTAGAAATTGTCTTTATCTTCGACGTTGGCTTCATTTGTTGGTGCATAGACTTGTATGATCGATAGCTTTACATACCTGGAGAAGAATCTAGCATAAATAATTCTATCGCTGATAGGTTTCCATTCCAGCAATGCTTGTTCTGCTTTCTTTGTCATCATTATTGCCACTCCGTGTTTGTGTATGTTGTCTTCTCTCCCTGAAAAAATTATGCTCTCACCGGTGTTCATCTTGACTTTTTCTTGTCCCATCCATCTGCATTCACTAATGCCCATGACATCTATTTTATATTTATCCATTTCTCTTGCAAGCTGGGCTGATTTTCGTATAGAGTACAATGTTCTCACATTCCAACATCCTATATTTACATTAACTTTTGGCTTGGTTAACGACGTTGTCAGCCTCTGAACTTCCGTTTGGCTTAATTAATATCTCAGTGCAAGTTATTTATAGAATATATTGAATTTTTATACAAACACTGTTCTTCTTATAACACATACCCCTACAAATCTATGAGGAAAAAAATTTAACATTAATGGTTGGAGAGCGGCAGTGTCAACACGAAGCACTCGTTAAGTAAGAGATGTCAGCGTGGTAAGTAGTGTGCACATGTCTAATCCCGATTGCAACACATCTATGAGCATGCTGCCAAAATGATCAAGTACCCGCTAATCATGTCTGACCAAAGCCATGTCTCTGGGAAATGGCTACGAGTAACTGTTGGCTCCGACAACGATCGCTCAGGTTCCTTTCTGTCAGTGTCTGGCCTCATCCCTGGTGGCATCATTGTTGTCGTTGTCGTAGCCATCATTGTTGGCATTGTCATCATCTCCGTTGTTGTCGTGGGTGCGGTTGTCATTGCCCATACTGTTATTTCAAGTAGCATCTCGGTCAGGTAATTCATGCCACACCAGTTAATAACACATGTCTTGTCTATTCACGTGACAAGTTACCAACACAAGTCTTGTGTATTCACGTGACAAGTTACCAACACAAGTCTTGTGTACTCATGTGACAAGTCACCAACACAAGTCTTGTGTACTCACATGACAAGTTACCAACACCAGTCATGTGTATTCATGTGACAAGTTACCAACATAAGTCTTGTGTACTCACATGACAAGTTACTAACACAAATCTTGTGTGTTCATGTGACAAGTTACCAACATAAGTCTTGTGTATTCACATGACAACCTACCAACACAAGACTTGTGTATTCACATGACAAGTTACCAACACAAGTCTTGTGTATTCACGTGACAAGTTACCAACATATATTCAAGTGATAAATACAGAACAAGACATCATCAACAGAATGTCCCCAGCACATTTTTACAGAAATAAAGAATGGCTCCATTCAACAAACCCATCAAATTAACCACATAGTTGTTTAATTATGACAGATGACATACGTTACCTGAAATGGCACAAGCATCCAACTGCTATTGACTGTCAAGTCACTTATTAAAATTGCAAATGTGAATTGACAACAACATGACTGCATGTTGATCAAATAAAATGCATAATTTCTGCCAGGAATTAACAGGTGGACTACCCAGTTACAGAATATACGTATTTAAAATAATTATGAACATTCATTTATTTATAACACATGCCTACACAAAAATGACGAAGAAGAATTGTTATTGTTTTAACACCAGCAAAAAGTCTTGTCAGAAGTACTTGATACCTTCTTATGAACATCGCCATATTTGCATATTTTCATATGTAGTGATGTTAAACACAATACAGATATTGTAAGACAAAAAAAAAATGGTCAATGTTTTTTTTTTTACAATAGGATGTAAATGTAAAGGATTACAACATGAATGTTTACAGTATCTCTGAACGTCCACAAATACAAACAACATGAAAATCTTCTGACAAGTATGTCATTAACTTTTTTCCATATTTTGTACCATTGTGGTTTGTTGCCTTGGCAACATTGGTAAACAAAGGCTGTGTGTACTCACGTGGAGTATCTCGATACACGAGGCCATTGGTGATGACGTATACACCTGCACTCTGCAAGTGAAAAACAAAAATAAGGTTGTCGGATGGTAGAAGTTCAAGGAATACCATTACTAGATTGATTATATTCATGGCTACTATCTTGTGTCATAATTAGTTATGTCAAAAGAAACCAATATAACAAGATTATAAATAAAAGCGCAGGTAAAACTTTTATCTCCACTTAAAATTAAACATATCTGCCATTTTGTTCAGACTGATGGTCAGTTTAACGTGCTCCACCAGTCTTTATACTCTACAGCTTTTTATAGGAACTTTACCGATGAGCTACAAATAAATGTTTCTCAAAGCAATACTCCTCAAAATACACAGGACACAACCTTGTGAACGGATGAATTGCCTACTTTATGTGGATCTGGATCACTTTTGCACTTTGTTCGCCAAATTTTTACCAGATCCAGTCAAAAATAAATTAACAGTTTGTCCGATGATTTTACCCAAACTAAATAACAAATTTGTACAAATGAGCTAGAGACAAATGAGACAAGCAAAACAAACTGAATTGAGAAGGAATTTTAATGCAATTCAGCAACTTTTTCTCTCAAACATGCACCGTGACACATGCAGTCATACGTACTGAACTATAAAGTTATAAAAGTACAATAGTGGACCCAGAAAACTTACATTGAAGACCCCAGTGGAGTCAGAGCCGCCAGAGAATACGGGCCAGCCACAGAACATGCACCTCATGAATGGCATTGGCTCCATGGGGCGATCGTTGGAGTCTTTTGAGTCGTACGTCTTCAGTTCCTCGATCACCTAAAAAAGGTAGTATTTTGGTGACAATCTATGAAACTGTTACTTAACCGATTAATGTCATAAACCTATATGTATTGACAACCTGAGAGAATGTTACAGCCTATTCTGAACCTATTGATAAAGGGTAATTTAGTTTTAATCAATTACATTGATAAATTACAACAAATACAGCTGCATTAGGTTTATAAACATTAGGTTTATATACATTAGGTTTATATACATTAAGTTTATATACATTACGTTTATGTACATTAGGTTTATATACATTAGGTTTATATACATGAAATAATTTGACAATAGTTGTTACGCCTTTTATTTTTTATTAGTTGGTTTGCAGATTTTTTCACAAAAACGGGTCAGTTGATCAAAAAAAATAAAATTAATAGAACCATATTGGCTAAATGTATTCAGACACTAATAATTAAAATCTTTATTATTACAATCATTACTAACCCTGGCAGTTCATGTAATATTTAAACTTTCCAGACCACCTACCGCACCAGTGTTTCACACATCAGCAAGCATGACCGGTCAATATAAAATGACACCGTCGCAACAGCTGTCCGTTGTAAGATCAGCATCTTTAAGGACAGTTAGACAGCCATCGAAACAACTGCTTTAGACACTCTGCTGCAACAGATCAACGATACGTACGTCTTTCTGTGTGATGTCATTTCCCCCCTTGAGCAGCAGCACACTCTGGTCGACGGCGAGGAGACCCACGTACGACGCAGGGGCTGCCGTCACTTTCAGGTTCAGAGACTTCCCTGGCTGTGTCTTATTCTTGTCAAAACTCAACGACACCTGAAAGCAACCGTTCATAGCTCTGAATATCAAAAGTTTAACAACTACAATTCTACATGAATTCACAAACACACAATCCTTGATGTTCACCTGATTTCAGTTCTGAAAATTTTTAATAAATTAAGACATCACATAATCTAGTATTCAGACTTTGTCTCTGTATCACATCATTTAACATATTTGTTAGAGAATGAATGCATGGCACCATGGTAAGAGGCTTTGGTTGCACATCATATCATATATGGGAGTTCTTTACATTAAAAACATTACTGTTCATGTTACAATGACAACTTCAGGCTACCAATGATGTAATTTCATAAATATATAAAGAGCTCCCAATATTCAATGTCATCCACTGTGTAACAAACTAGCTTTAAGCTTGAGAGACAAAACTATGTGTAAAGAAATCTTCAATTGTTGCTTTATGTATTTTACTCCACCTATCTAAAGCACTCATTACAATATATATTTTGTCTATGACAAATCACACAGTTTGATAAGAACATGGTTTTCCAAGCAACTTCCGTAAATTAAATATCAGACATCTTTTATAATGTTGAGAAACACTGCTGCAAAGAAAGAAGCGTTATAATCACAATAACACAGCCTTATTACAGTGTGTCATACCTCGTTAGAGAAGACACCTTCAACATTGAAATCGAGGCTGTCGGTGATGACTTCGTTCTTGTCCGTCATGTACCAGACCACAACCCTGGCGCTGGGCGACAACTTCTGGGCGATGGACGAGTTGAATGAAAGATCAACAATGTTTTCCTTAGATGCCTCCGAACGCTGAATGAACTGGGAGATGATCAGCATTCCCTTGCTGAGGATCTACAAACATGACAGTAGCTCTAGTATACCTGTGAACATCACCAGTCCTCCCCATACCCTTGCTGATGATCTATAAACATGACAGTAGCTCTAGTGTACCTGTGAACATCACCAGTCCTCCCCATTCCCTTGCTGAGGATCTACAAACATGACAGTAGCTCTAGTGTACCTGTGAACATCACCAGTCCTCCCCATTCCCTTGCTGAGGATCTATAAACATGACAGTAGCTCTAGTGTACATGTGAACATCACCTGTCCTCCACATTCCCTTGCTGAGGATCTACAAACATGACAGTAGTTCTAGTGTACCTGTGAACATCACCAGTCCTCCCCATTCCCTGGCTGAGGATCTACAAACATGACAGTATCTCTAGTGTACCTGTGAACATCACCAGTCCTCCCCAATCCCTTGCTGAGGATCTACAAACATGACAGTAGCTCTAGTGTACATGTGAACATCACCTGTCCTCCACATTCCCTTGCTGAGGATCTACAAACATGACAGTAGCTCTAGTATACCTGTGAACATCACCAGTCCTCCCCATTCCCTTGCTGAGGATCTACAAACATGACAGTATCTCTAGTGTACCTGTGAACATCACCAGTCCTCCCCAATCCCTTGCTGAGGATCTACAAACATGACAGTAGCTCTAGTGTACCTGTGAACATCACCAGTCCTCCCACATACCCTGGCTGAGGATCTACAAACATAACAGTAGCTCTAGTGTACCTGTGAACATCACCAATCTTCCCCCATACTTTTCTATTGTTTCACTTACACAAGAAATACATAATACCTTTTTACACCTAACTTCAGAAATGTTTCACAATTTCAAAGCAGTTTTCACAGAATAATTCATTGTTTATATTTTGATATATTTATGACGGCTTTTGTAACACACTATCATATAGGTAGTAAAAGAATGCAGCAATGGTGGTGCCATCTACCATAGTTTATGAAGTTAGCAACAAAGATGGCGCCATCTCTCATATACTCATGAAAGTTAGCAACACATATTATTGATAGGGGGATCATGCCTTAGTTACACTTCCTGGTGTGTTACACACGAATTTAGGGCACAGTAATTTTAGATGTGTAATTAAAAAAAATCATATCATCTGACATAACTGCATTTGAGCAGACACATTGGCAAGTTTGCATGTTGGCAGTGTAACTATGGATTTTTAGGTGATTTCAATAGGTAGAAGGATTTTTGAAAAATGTTTCACCACTAGGCACGTGTGCGTAGTAATGCATGTTGAAATTTGTAAACATTGACTGGTATGACACGTTCAGGGATTTTAAAAGAGGTAGAAGTACGAGAATTTGACTAACCTCGACAAGCATGTCAATGAGATGATGACAACGGCAGGTAGGAAGTTTCAGAATTTTTTATGGTCACGTTTTCTTATAATTGTGCAAAACGTTAACAAGGTCACCAATGGGAAATATAACAGTAGGCTGAACCCAAATAGGTACCCTAGCAATGGAAAGCAGTAGCCATCTAACAGTCATGGAGGAGCGTTTTTAATAAAAAATATACTGATAAAATGCATGAAAATGTGTCTGTCACTAAACAATGAGTGTGTACTGTGAACAGGCTGCACAAAAGGAAGAATTGTTAAATATAGAGTTATTAATTGCCGACTCAGATGTGGCTACAGTTGTGTAGTGACAGTGTAGAGACTCAGTTACATGCTCCAACATAGAATCACACGAATAAATCAAAACGGCTGCTAACTTGCCTCATGTTGCGTTTGATTTAGAATATTGTCTGTGTCAGGCTAGTTAATACTATATTATTTTATATATTATATAGATTCCATCTAGTCACCAAGAGCATTACTTGTTAAGTGCCGCTATTATTTAAACTTTGTAACCGTCTCCTTAAGGAGATATCCTATAACTGATCTACTATATATAAAAAATGTCAAGTAAATGTACATTTTAATGTTGTGCTGTAACGTTTGACGTGCATCATCTGATATGTTACACTATTTGATGGTTAATAAGATATTTAGTTGTCAATAAACATAATTTTTTTAATTTTCCATATGTTAAAATTGCCCGAAAGAGTTTATGGTAAGCTAAAAGCTAAAAATAAGGAATTTTTTTTATGGGAAATCAATATTAATTTTCATAAATGTCACAAGGAGATATGCAAGGTATTCAAGCCTAACCGTAGCTAACCCCATCTCTAGCTAACCCCACCCCTAGCTAACCCTAACCACCACACTTTGTAAGTGTACAGATGCAAGGAGATATGCAAGGTATGCAAGCCTAACCGTACCTAACCCCATCTCTAGCTAACCCCACCCCTAGCTAACCCTAACCACCGCCTAGCTAACCCTAACCACGAAGTGGTTTACAGAAGATATAACCTTTCCCAAAGGCATAGGTTTGTAGGAAAAGTGAACAGTTTGCTTGGAAAAGGCAGACAGCAGTAACAATCATGAATAGCATGGTACAGACCAGATGCCAAAATGAAATTTTTTTCAAAATTAGGGGGTACGGCACCAGCTTGTGAGGGAGCAGGTAGCTATTTTGTACCAGCACAGTCATTGGTGATATTTGTTATGTGGCCCAGTGTGTTGGTAAGACTGTGTTATATAGATGAAGAATTGTTGGACTCTCAATAAGCCAATGGCTTCCTTGTCTACTTTCCATCTGGGTCTTTGCCTTGAATCTTGTTAAATCTATCGTCTTTCTGCAGCAGTTTCTCCACAAGAAGAGACTGGATGATTCCAAATGGCAACCTTAACAAATACTTGTTCACTCTGGCTGGAGGCTGGCACCGGGTGGATATTGATTCAGTTTTCCACTCGGTTAAACAGCAATCAAGGCTGCTGCGAGAGATAAGTTTAACACCTATCCTCAAACATCAAAGTAGATAATTTCTTAAATGTCCATTGTTGGGTGTCAGTCAAGGTCAGAGTTACACTCAAGGTCACCAATGATTTGTTGAGGAAAATCATTTAATCAGGGTCACATACAGTCAAGGTCAAGTTAACACATATTGAAGGTGACACATGCAAACAGATGACCTGGATCAAACAGATAACCTGGATCAAACAGATGACCTGGATCAAACAGATGACCTGGATCAAACAAGTGCGGATTGGATTAAGGTTGAATTTGCTGGTGTTTCCTTCATGTATAGTAAAACATAATTTTACTTTCAAAATTACAATTTTACACCTGTAAGCTTTGCGTAGCTAAACAGGGTCACAATATTTAGATCAAACGTTGTAATGCAGGCACACAAGCTCCACAACGTGCAAACAAAACTGACCATTACATAGGCCTAGCCAGGCCTGAAGACTGAAGAGGATATGTCTGTATATATGTACAAATTGATCACTTAATTGTCATATTATTTCCATAGAAACTGACCTTTTTTTGCATGTCTGCCAGACTATATTATTAAATGTATTGTAATCAAATTGACAACACTGTCTATTCATGTGTCAAATACATCTGTGATTACTCGAAAATCAACTCCCAATGGCGACATTCTGCCGGCTATGCTGTTCGCCTCTTTGAGCCTTTGGTCAGATAGCAAATTAACTCGTAGACCATGCTTCATTTATATACATCGTGGTCCGTTAGTTTTTTCCTATCCATTCAGAATAAAATAAAGTTTATATTAAATGAATTGCTGATTCCACCAATCAGTGTCAAACACTAATCTGACGGACAATTCGCCAGCCAATATGCATGTAAACATACCCTTTCACCTAGTAGCAGTCATCTTTTGATGAAAATTTCACAAGTTAACAACATTTCCAATATTATTAATGTATGTTTGTAAAGATGGCATTATATTTGTGGGCATGCCTGCTCTTGAAAGTTTACAGCTTTGAGTGATTTCAATGTTTGTACACTTCATGTCTTATTTTAAATAAAAAAACTCTCAATTTTACTTACATGTGCCAACAATCAACCAATATATTTACAATTTTCAAAACTACTTTAAAATGTATATGATTTTGTTATATATATTACATTTAAGAATAAACATTTTCATATTGGTTTAAACAGCATTCTATTTTCATTTAATAGCCCATTCAAATATTGTAGTTTTTTTTCTCTCACCAAATTGATTCAGCGAAATAAAATTACGTCACAAGCATTAAAATCAAATCAAAACAAAATGACAGAGCTTAATGAAAATTGTCTTAATGTGCACATATAAAATAATATATTCCATTTTTCCACATATTTATTTACCTCAGTGATATTTTTCAATTTCTTGTTTGTCTCCCAACATGTGCTGAATTTACAAAATCACACATACTGGAAGTATCATTCATATCCCTCTTGTATTTTGTGTACTTAATATATATATATTGTTGTCTTTGTGAAATTGTGAGATTCTATCCATAAATAAAAAAGTAGTATTTGGTCAAAATGGCACTTTGTTTATAAAATTTGTGCCCGCCCCTAAGTTATTTGAATGTCACTTTTTCTTACCATTAAGAGACAATTTGCATACTTTCCAACAAAAGTGGCAGATTGTAGCAAGGCAAGGATTGTTGTGGAAACTAATGTTACAAAGAGACATGATAAATGATAAAATAAATTGTGGGCTGTGCCTAAGAGGCAGTACAGAGTTTGGCAAAAACTACTGAGGAGATGCATGCATATTATGTTAACAACAATAAGGAAGAGGCTAGGTAGGCCTACCTGTGAACAAGGACACAGGAGAATAGCTTATCGCCCACATCAAGATATCTTCCCCACAATTTTCTACTTTGGCAAACCTCATGATACATGTTCAGCCAGCAGTACTTACCACTATGTTGAAAGAGTCGATTTCCTCAGTAGATTTCACCTTGAAAGGTGTTACCTCGTTGGGCTGGAAGGAAACAAATACACGTGGGTTAAGGAACAGTTAGCATCAAGCAAACTTGTCGAAAGCATCCAAATAAACAACAAGAATAATTCAAGTTTAGTAAACACACAATCACAAAATTTTCTCAGACCCATAGTTATTAATACTGGGTCCTGGGACAGTCGAACCACAACACAGATCACCTCAGAATTGCTGGTTCTTTTTTCAATGTTCATTTGGCGAGCGAATATTGCCAGACAATGGCACCCGTGATGTAGGGTTATCCAACAGTATGGCACAGCCCATCAAATTCAGATGATGTGTGTTCAACAAGGTTTCCTAGTAAACCACTGGCTTGATATTCTTAATTGTAGTTGTAGATGGTTATGCTTGAGTAACTCTTGCAGGGGCACAGGCCCCAAACCATGACTTTTGTTTCGCTTTAATTAGAGGCCACTGGACAGACACTTCAATAACAGACAGCCTCACTAGTATGAGACAATTATCATTATTAATTTAAATCAACTGCAGCACCACTCTAAATATATAAAATAATTTATTAATGAAAACAATAATAATAATGGAAACAACAACCGTAGAATGCAGCATATATTTATTTATTTTCGTGCATTTTCCTTCAGACTGATTAAAATTTAAAACAAATGCATGTGCATGTATATAATATAACAATGCTGAATAAAGTTCAATTGCACTTTTCAACCAATTGATCAATGCAGAAAGGAACAAAAGATTCAAAATGACAAGGAAGACATTCTAAAGGTAAGATAAATCTGTGGCATTTAAATTTTTTATGTCATCAGTTTAAAATTCCCCGACCTTTGATGGCACTCCCGACTACTACCTGACCTTTAGAAATTAATTTTCTTAGCGATGATTCCCTGATCAATAAGGTCCCTGAAATTGCATGAATTTCCCCAAGCCTTCAATGAAATTCTCAGGCTTTTTCACAACCTTGAGAACACTATTCTCGAATAATGGGATGATTAGCGGTGTTCTGCCCAACTCTAGCAGGTTGGCAGTTGAATTGGCCAACCTTTAATTTTCTGCCCTACATCATATCATCTTGGACACAGATGAACTTTCTACTGTAATTGCATTGGTTATTTGATGAGGGAACTGGTTAATCTGGCGACTAATTAACACATGGTTCCCACAAACAGTCATAATTCCCATGTTTAGTTAAAATCTAGCTACAGTTAATATAATTATTTCAATCAGGAACGCATTTCCATGACAACCACAGTACATGTATCACAATCTTGGCCATAGTTAAGATAACCAGAATCATAAAAAAAAATTGTTATGTTAATTAGTGTGGCTGTTAAAAGAACATGGAACTCCATATAGGTCAACTTTTTAAATGAAATTATACCTGCATAATTATTATTGACTGAATTTTTATCTCAACGAAATGGATACAATATAAATACTATAAAATGATTATGCAATATTAGAAAGATATAACTAATAAAAAGTTGCACCTCTTAACATATTATAATATATAATATTTTCATATCCATTTTATAAAACATTGGTTGGTTTCTCAAAACGATTCAAACGGGTGTGTCTCATTTTGGAA
>OY759267.1:19498437-19533437 GCA_963662155.1 Lamellibrachia columna | reverse complement strand
TCACTCTAAAATGTATATATGCCTGTGATCAACTAATCCAGTTTATGACAACCCATAATTTCAGATTAATTCAGCAGTGGTCTTGAACTGCTATGGTCCAGATAGTTTAACATTACCGTACGATTGGGTCTGCAAACTGCATGGCATATTTGTACGTAGAATATAGGCCAAGGGTTTGCATCACAAGGGTCACTCTCATGTTCAGGCAGTGTCACAACAACCCGACATGGAAACAAAGAGCCATCTATGAGTAAATGCATCCCTCATATAGTTGGCCTAGTTGTAGTTCCTTTACAGCTGATTTCTAAAGAAGGCACCTACCTGATCCGGTGATTGACAATGACTGGCATTATTTTGATGTATTGGAGAAGAGAGTTTGTAAGGTGAAAATGCAGGCTTTCAATGTGTGTATAGACATGTAGCACTGAGACTTCTAAAGTAGAACAGAGACTACTATTGTCTTGCCAATGTCACTGCTCACAGAACCGGTTTCATTGCTAGTACAATACATACATTGATATGGGGCGGTTCACTGTTGTCGACATTTACCTGGTCATACAAAGTATACTAATTCTCAGATGCTCTCTCTGAATTATTACTTTAAAATATTGATAATTTTCCACATTGAAAAACATATTGATGTATTACAGCACTACAAGATGAACGGTTACGCAATTTAATTCCATAACAGTTCACCGGGTGGCACTGCATGATGCACCAGTGGTCATATTGTCGGCCTTGACCTTGACCCCCTTTCGTATGCTATGTATAGATAACAGGTAAATGTTGACAGTTGTGTAGAGCCCTTAAAACCACAACAGGAAATGGATAAACCTTGCTGGACGTAATGCTAATGAAGGCTTAATCCCAAACACTTGCAGTAGGCTTAGGTGTATTTCCAAAGGAATTATTTTAAGCCATTTTCAGATACTCTCTCAAACCCCTTTGTATAGTTTAATTAGTATATAAAATATTGATTTATTAAGGTTGCATCATGTGGATCATTCCACATAAAATCAATCAAGAATTGACCACAATGGTCCAATTGTAGTAACGTTTAGCACACATGTCGTGATTAAGGAGAAACAGCCTCCTACCAGGCCCTTAGCCACGGACCCATCTGCCCGTCTTGAAGAAGGCCAGATGTCTGACGAAGATGGCTAAGACTAAAATAAAAGACTAATAATGGCTGTCATAGGCATGGGTGGCTTCCGTGCTGAAACTTGCAGTTTTTGGATAGTTCAAGTCTGGCAAAAAAGTTATTCCTGGTTAAGGGCCTGTCTCCTACCATTCATCAGAGTGATCAGACCTATGAATGAAGTTATTCCTGGTTAAGGGCCTGTCTCCTACCATTCATCAGAGTGATCAGACCTATGAATGAAGTTATTCCTGGTTAAGGGCCTGTCTCCTACCATTCATCAGAGTGATCAGACCTATGAATGAAGTAAGATGTATTGCGCATAAAAATGGAAACAACTGCAGCATTACATACAATAATTGTTACTTCAAGGCATCCTCGCTAGCCACGGGTGGTAGTAGTACCACACTACCCCTGGCAGATTGACACGTTGAAACGTTAATTTGTCAGATTATTGCATGCCTTGTGTGGATGCATGCACGCTGAATCATTTGTACTTTGTCCCACTTCCTCTTGTGGTCAGTGTGTTTCTGGGCAACCAAACTTCAAAGAGCGTTCCCACGAAATATTCGTCATTACCCATCCTGCCAACGATGACCGGGCCACTACCAATTAAAAAATAAATTCCCGTATGCGAGCCTCCAAAATCCCAGGGATGGTTGCTGTTGGTTAACTCAGCAACAGAAAGTTCCTGGTTTCAGCAGGGTAATCTGCCAGGGATACTGGTGTAGTCAGAAGCCCTAGCAGTGAGGATGCTTCAAGACATAGAATCTTAGTACAGTATGATATTGCCATCTTCACATTATTAGGTTGTGGAATTGTGCTACATGTATATGTGGGCTAGTAGCCAGGGCTACCAGATGTTTGTGCTACATGCGGGTTACCAGATAAATCTGCAGATGACCAGACATACTTGGGGTCAATTACATTATATCAATTCCAATTACACCTAAAAAATCCACAATTAAAGCGTTTGAACAGAGCAACCATAAACATACTCAGTGTCAAAAAGTAACATCTATTTTTGTTTAATTTCTGCATATTATGTTACATAATGGCAAACAAATATGATATGCACAACATATTATATTTTATTAATTGTCTAGTGAACATTTCAATTTCAATTACCATGTAATTGACCCCAAGTCTGCTAGTATGAGATATTTCAACCGTATAGCCTGGCTGGCTGCCTGAGAACATCAGTCTAAATATATAATTATACATATTTAAAGTTAAGCCTCATAGATCACCAGTATTGGGTGTCATAACTTGAAAATGCGGATACTTGCAAAATGCCTAATTCCACAGTGTGCCAACTTGATATACACTGTATATGTATTTCCAGGGGGTGCGCTTGCCAAATTGGCGTATTACTCAACAATCTCTCGCAAGAGGTCTCTCGTAACAGAAACAGAGTCGGTGAGTGGGCCCACTATGCTATATGTAATACTCAAAGTAAAAATTGCATTTTTATAAAACAAAGTTACTATACATGCATATCTAATGTGTTGTTGTCTTGTCTATGACATTGTAATAGGTGTATGAATTATAACATTTGTATAATTATAGATCTATGACAAAATGGAGAGAAACATTGGTATTTAAAGCAGTATATTTGTGATAATTCCTGATGTAATCGCTGTTAAATACAAACTGCTTGAACTATTGGGTACATTTAAATAATAAAAAATAATAACTAATTAACATTGTGTCTGTTTCAAACAATTTGATATTGTCACTGTCGATGAGTGCAAATATTTATTTCTTGTTTGTATTTCTTTAATTGTGATGTACAATTTATGCCGGTATTTCTCTACACAGTTGTACTGTTTATACCCACGTTACTCTATTGTGAATTAATTGAGCAGTTTATAAAATAAAAGCCAAGGTATTGCCTTGACAGTCCAGCAGTGCAGAGATATACTCCGTGGTTCAGAAGGAGGAGATGTGTGACCATCTACACTTCATTAAGTTTGAGACAAGATACATCGAGACATGTCTCAGCTTCATCCGAGAGAACCTGTTGGGAAGCCGGGAGTCGATGCAGGGGAAGATCATCAAGGTGACGGGAGGCGGGGCCCACAGATACAAGGACATACTCAGCAACACACTTGGTGTACAGTAAGTAAAACATATTCAGCAACAGATTCAAGGACATACGTGTACTCAGCAACACACTTGGTGTACAGTAAATAACACATACTCAACAACATATACAAGGACATACTCAACAACACACTGGGTGTACATTAAGTAACACATACTCAGCATCAGATACAAGAACATACTCAGCAACACACTCAGTGTACAGTAAGTAACACACACTCAGCAACAGTTACAAGGACACACTCAGCAACACACTCAGTGTGCAGTAAGTAACACATACTCAGCAACACGCTTGGTGTACATACTCAGCAACAGATTCAAGGACATACTCAGCAATACACTTGGTGTACAGTAAGTAACACATGCAACAACAGATACAATGACATACTCAGCAACACACTCTGTGGCTGTGGATCCCTTGGGCGCCATGTGTCGCATAGGGCATGTACAAAAGTCCGCCATTCCGCCCTGTCAGCCGCCCTCTGTGCCGCCTCTGCCCATGATGTCCACCCAAACGCATCTCGTTCTTTTTCCGCTATTCTCCGCCATGTCTCTTTTGGTCTTCCGATCGCTCTCTTTCCCACAGGTGTCCAATTCATCACTATACGGCAGTCATTTGTATTTTCAAATCGAAGTATATGGCCAATAAAACTCCAACTTCTAGCCTTGATGATGTCTGTTATCCTGCTTATTTCTACCTCTTCATACAGTTTTTCGTTTGAAATTTTTTTTTGGCCAGAATATATGTAGAATTCGACGCAAACATCTATTGTGAAATGTATTGAGCCTTTGTCCATCATTTTGGTTTACCTTCCAGCATTCTGCTCCGTATAGTAGAACTGACATCACATTGCTCTTGTAGATTCTGAGTTTCGTTTTCCTTCTGTATTGGCCTGATGCCCACACTTTCCTCAGTTTATAATAGGCTGCTCTCGCTTTCTTTATGCGTGCGCTTATATCTGCTGTTGAACCTTTGTCTGCATCCATAACTGAGCCTAGATAAGTGAAACTATCAACAGTCTCTACATTGTCTATGCCTATTACTATTGGTTGGTTATCATCAGTCTTGATCTTCATCACTTTCGTTTTGGCTGTGTTTATGTGTAATCCAGTTCTCTTTGCGTGCACTTCTAGCTCGTTTGTCTTCTGCTGTAAGTTTCTTCTTGATGTTGATAACAGAGCTAAATCGTCTGCAAAATCTAGGTCCTCCATCGTATCTAATCCCCATTGAATTCCTCTTTTCCTTCTAGTTGTTTTCCGCATAATCCAGTCTATCACCAATACAACACACTCAGTGTACAGTAAGTAACACATACTCAGCGACAGATACAAGCACATACTCAGCAACACACTTGGTGTACAGTAAGTTACACATACTCAGCTATACACTTGGTGTACAGTAATATATACTCAGCAACACACTATGTGTACAGTAAGTAACACATACTCAACAACATGCTCAGTGTACAGTAAGTGAAACATACTCAGCAACAGATACAAGGACATACTCAACAATACACTCAGTGTACTGTGAGACATACTCAGCAATATACCCAGTGTACAGTAAGTCAGACATAGTCAGCAATACACTCAGTGTACAGTAAGTGAGACATACTCTGATATATATTCAAAAAGTTGTGGGTTTTTCTAGGAAAACCTGTTATTTCATGCTACAATGTATCGTTTTTCGTTATCTGAATCTACTAAGTAGCGGATGTGATTCTATTAAGCGGCACCTTTTAACACACTGGGAATAGGGAAGGATTCCATCCCGGCCATTTTGATTCTACTAAATTGCTGATTCTGTCATCCAGGATTCTGTTAATCAGTCCAGTGAACCCAGTCCCTCTACCAAATTAATTTTTCTTCAGCATTTTCTAGTGATAAAATCCGTCAATTATTTTGCCACATTTATTACACCATAAAATATTCCTGCATCTTATAATATTCTTGCATATTTTATGCTAATCTGCAGAGTTGACAAGGAGGATGAGATGGAATGTCTCATCAAGGGCTGCAACTTCCTGCTCAAGAACATCACAGATGAGGCCTACATTTATCAGAAACACGCAAATGTTGAGTACAGGTTTCAGACCATCGATACCGAGAGCATCTTTCCATATCTGCTGGTTAACATTGGATCAGGTGTCAGTATATTCAAGGTAAATCACATTTATATATTATGTTAACATTGCGTTAGATGTTGGCATATTAAAGATAAATAACATTTATTTATTACATGGGGACTGTTTATGGTTCAATGTTCTGTAGTCATGTTTATGGTTCAATGTTCTGTAGTCATGTTTTGGGGACCTGTGGACAAATATAATGGATTGCTAGTATGTAGGTGTATATACTGACTCATGCAAATGTTTAGTTCCAGTATAGTTTGTAATGCATGTAATACTTGTAACAAGTCATCATCTAAAAAGAATCTGAATGTGAAGTATCAGAACATGTTAGTAGGGATTAGTAAAAATCCAAGTTGGTAGTTTAATATGGTTACTTTGAACTCTAATACTAATGCAAATATAGCGTTAGTTAGAGGACACTTGACTAAGACACATGTTTTCGTTTCTCATGAGCACACTTGTGAAGAATCTGATTTATGACTTACACAAAGCACCCAGATGTGTTTTCTGAAACATTTGTAGGTCGAATCTGAAAGCGTCTACGAAAGAATAGCAGGAACATCGATTGGTGGCGGCACCTTCTGGGGGCTGGGATCAATACTCACAAAAGCGCGGGTCAGTTGATAAGATTTTTTTATGAAACACAGTTTTATAGTAGTTAATAGATGAACAATCTTTTTAAAATACATGTTTATGTGATCCACAAAACATGGCCTTTTCTCTCTAACCTCTCTAACAATTTTGAGCAGTGCCACCTTTGATGTAGTTTAATTAAAAAAAATTAACAGGAACAAGATTTAACAAGATTGCCATCCAAGGCAAAGGCCCAGATGGCCAGTGGACAAGGAAGCCATTAGCTTATAAAAAAAAAAGTAATTTATTAATTTTTTCATCTATGTATAACCCACCCTCCTGAGATATGTGTCAAATTTGTTTTTAAACATATTCATGCTGCTAGCATTTACACAATCTATAGATAATTACTAATGTTGCCTCATGTCCTCTAGTTCTACTATCTTTCTTGAGTGAGAAAAAATATTTCTGTCAATATTCAACATTTAATATCTTAAAAACTTCAATTTGATCTCCTCTTAATCTTCTTGTCTTTAGGGTTGTTAAACCACATTCTTTTAGGCGGTCTTCATAACTAAGGTCTCTCAGTTCTGGAATCATTTTAGTTGCTCTCCTCTGTATTCGTTTAAGTGCATCTATATCCTTCTTACGAAAAGGTCTCCAAGCTTGTATACAGTATTCTAAATGAGGCCTAACTATTGCTTTATGCAGAGGTATAACTAGCTCTTTTTCCTTATAATATGATATATTTCTCCTAATCAACCCAATAATTTGATTACCCTTTGAAGCTGCAATACGATACTGTTCTGAAACTTTCATATCAGCACTTATTGTTATTCCTATGTCTTTCTCTTTTATGGTAGTACCTAGAATAGTATCTCCCATTTTATAGTTTACATCTGAGTTCCTGCGTGTAGGCATTTACACTTCCCAAAATTGAATAACATCTGTTGGTGGTGTTTATATTGTTGATGTTCAAATATGTAATGTGTGAATAGAAAGTAATATCTGCAGGTGATTTATTAAAAAATGCATAACTTTTCAAATTGTCGAAAGAATTTACTTTGATTGTTAGATCTGGTGACTTGCAAAGTCAGTATGGAACCAAGCTTTAGCCATCAGGTCATCGAATTTGATGTACACCTGTCTTTCATGAGAGCAACGAGAGTCAACATTGATACATAAACATTGAAATGCATGTAGAGGTCTATAATCGAAATTTGCGAGTTTTCCATTTTCATTTGGTCAAACATGAAATAATTTAATGGTTTGTTTGATGATTTCACAAAAACTACGTACGAAAATTGCACAAATGATCTAGCATGTCATAGTGGATACTAGGTAGGTTTGATTTTTCGCAAAATTAATTTGAAATGAGACAAGCAAAAAGGAGGGCCTTTAAAACATTTTGAGAGTCGCATGCTTGTTTCACCTACTGCAGGGTTTTGATGAGCTTCTAGCTCTGGCAGAGAGGGGCGACCATCGTAACATTGACATGTTGGTGAAAGACATCTATGGTGGAGCATACTCTCTGCTTGGACTGCCAGCTGACCTAATTGCCAGCAGCTTTGGGAAGGCCGTCTCATCAGCTCAGGATAGCAACTGTGGTACTAGTTGTTTTCTTCTAGGTTGATGGTGATGGTGGCCATATTGCTTGACTAGAAATACGAATCACTTTATTAAGCACTAGAACTAAGGTAACATGTACTGGGAAACAGCACCATATTCCTGCAACTTCATATCGTTTATCTACTGTCCCCACTGTTATCCATCTTGTTATCTACCAATGTCATGACTCTTGTTATCACCTACTATTGTGACTTGTTATCTCACACTGCTGTGACTCTTGTTATCTCACACTATCATTACTCTTGTTATCTCACACCACCGTGACTGTCGTGACTTGTTATCTCCCACTGTCGTGACTTCTATTATCTCCCACTATCACGACTCTATCTCCAACCATCATGACTCTGGTTATACCCAACTACTTTGACTTGTTATCTCCCACTATCCTCACTTGTTACCTCTCACTATCTTGACTTGTTATCTCTCACTATCTTGACTCTTGTTACCTCTATCTAAGCTAAGTTAATTGCCTACTTAATATTCACTGTATTTTATTCAGTACTATGTATTTTTATTTCTAATAAGGCAAGTAACCTAAGTATTACACTTCTTCTTGCCCGTTTTTGACAATTTTATATTAATGAAATGTTGTTCTATTATGTTTGTCTATTATTGTTGTTGAAAATAAAGATTCATTCATTCATTCTCTGCATGGGAAACATGCAACTATACTTTCGTATGTGCTTCACTTGCAGCGCCGTCTGTGAATTTCCACGATGCAGACATCGCAAAGAGCCTACTTATAACAATCAGCAATGACATAGGACAGATTGCCTCGCTCAATGCCCAGCTGCACTCACTGAAAAGGATCTATTTTGGTGGCTACTTCATCCGTGGACATCAAATCACAATGCACACAATCACATACGCCATCAATTACTGGTCAAAGGTACTAAGGATGGTTTTATATGTTGACTCTAAAACCTGCACCTTTTATTTATTACAGGTAATAGAAGATTTTATGAATACCATAATATTGCTGGGGCAGTTATATTTAGAGGTGATTCCAGGTATCCAGTGTAAAAACTGTCATATTATATGTGTTATATTCAGCTATTCAAATAGAACATTTATGTGTTATAAGATGCAGATTGAGCCTGTGGTGTTTCAGGGAACAATACAGCCTCTGTTCCTGCGCCACGAAGGGTACCTGGGAGCTATTGGAGCCTTCCTCAAGGGAGCAGAAGAAGAGGGTATTGTTTTCCCTTCCTAGTCTGAACATCGGAAGATCTAGAGCAAAACAGTAGCTTTGTGGTGCCTCCACGGACACCATGTCAGTGTCTTTATGCAGCCTGGAAAGTTCTAAAAAGTCATGACCTTGAACACACGTGACAGAATGTTGTTAAATACTCTGATATGAAAACCATTTCTAGTTATTTTAAAGTGGTATGTTTTGTTTTGCTGGCGCAGCAATCTTTCTCTGTGTGTGGCTCACTTCTGTCTCGAGAGACAATGTCTTCCGCTGGTCCTTGTTTCTGGCGCTGTAAACATAAAGCAGCAACAAGGTTGTTATATGTGGCGTCAGGTCCCTCAGAATTAGCTCTGTATTTACTGGGTATTTTAGTATGTTTTGTCCTTACAGATTTTGACAAGTATTCGTGGGATGAGAAGGGCTCGTGGGGGGAGAACTATGCATGCAGTTCAGGTCTACAGAGCCCAAAGGTAATGGAACACCCCTGGATGAAACCACACAGCCCCATGGTACGTGCACTTGATGCATGCCAGTGTCAACCCGATGTCAGTGACAGCCCAGTTCCTGTGTCAGCCCAATATCTGTCAGTCCAATGTCAGTATTGGGCCAATGTCAGTGTCAGCCCGATGTCAGTTCCATTGTCATCCCAATGTATGTCAGATCAATGTCAGTGTCGACCCAGTGTCCATGTCTGCTCGATATCTGTGTCAGCCTGTTGTCAGTGTCAGCCCAATGTCAGTGTCTGTCTGAAGTCGGTATCTGTTTGATGTTAGTTTCTGTTCAATTCCAGTGTCTGTCTGATGTCATTGTCAGTCTGGTGTCAGTATCAGCCCGTTGTCACTGTTACTCCAATGTCAGTGTCACTCCAATGTCAATGTCTGCCCAATGTCATTGTCACTCCAATGTCTGTGTCATCATGACGTGTCAATCTGTCAATCAATCAATGTCAATGACTGTCAATCTGACTGATGTCTGTGTCACCCGATGTTTGTAGTCTCAATATCGATGTCACCTGATATCTGTGTTACCCTGATGTCAGTGTCGTTTGATGTCTATATCACCTTGTAGGTCACCTTAGTGTGGTGTTGGCATAGAAGATAAAAGTGTTTCTAAAGTGTTCAATAGTTAATTAGTTGTAGCAGTAACGTTTGTAACAATAGCAACCTTAACACGTGTAACATTTATAACAGTAATATATGTAACAGTAATAACGGTAACATTTGTAACAGTAACATGTGTAATGGTAATATTCATAACAGTGGCAACAGTAACATTTGTAGCAGTAACACGTTGTCAGTCCCCCTGCTAACACCTGTTAATGTTACTGCACTGACGTGTGTTCATCTGCACTATGTTGTTTATGACGACACTGACATTGACATCAGTTGACTCTGTAGTGTCATATCACAGTCTGCGTCTGACTTTTGCCTTCAGTTTGACATCCTGGAGTTGGACCGGTTTGCCAAGCCACTGGTCAGTTGTCCAGTGCTGCTTGACCCAGCCAGCTACTTCCCAGACACGGATGACCTCACTCAGGACAAGGTGGCCCGGGAGTACTGGCTGCGATGCTTCGAAGATGCCACAGGCAAGGTCAGGCATCACATCCACACCAAACTCTAAGTGACTTCAGGAACTGAATTCTGGGGTGACCTAGTTCTTCTTATACTCGCCAGATGGTATGGCAAGCAGGCTGTCCCCTACGTGGCTGAGTCAGTATCCCCCCTCGTCTTCATCAGTGTTGTTTTCCTGATCCACTGTGCCTCCTTTATCCACCTCACACTTCCGTTTCTTTCCCCGTCAATCACATTGGTTCCCTCCGAATCAATAATGCAATTGTGACTGACTTGTTTACATGTGAAGTCATTATTAATGACAATGTATAGCCAAAGTCTTGGTTAGGCCAACAGTGTTTCCTTGCAGTCTGTCTAGTCACTTCCACTCCTTCTATACAATGCTTCATGTCAATCCATCCCGTTTTTCTTCTATTTGGTTTTGCATAAAATAATTTACAATGTCTGCAATTATTTTCGCACATCCATTTTAGTCTAATGTTCTCATTTAAATCGTATGGTCTCATTATAATATTTTCAGTTAGTTGAGAGGGCTATACACAGTCAGGCTAGTACTACTGATGCTACACAGAGGGCAGCACGATTCAGGGAGAAATATCTGCGAAGGCTAAAGGAGCTTCATGAATACCCGTGGTAGGTTTTGGTATTTCCTTCTATAAAGTAAAACAATTTATGGCTGTTTGTTTGTTTGTAACTTCATATCTCCTTCAGTTTTGCATGTATGGGGCAGACATTTCGTAGGCATGCTTGGGGCCTATTGGGATGGTTCATACAGAAAAAAAGACAAATTCCCGGGGGTGAAGTCACCATTTCAAGCAGAAGTTCTAATGGTGGAATTAATCTGTTTTCTATGTCATCGTAAAGATAATGATGCCTACACATTTGTTGTTGGATGTATGCAGTAACACTGATTACATTTCAAGTTATTGCAGTTTGTCAGTGAAACAATGCCTGCCTTCCTTCCTGTATCTCGCTGTGAAGTGTGTGTGTGTGCATGATGCGATAAAACTTCACCACCAGAAATATGTTTACGTAATACACAGCGTTAACTAGAAAAGTCTTACGGCTGCCTTTTCTCCGCATGCAACACTGAGTAATTAAGCCAGTGTAGGATATCATTGAACAGGAAATGGAAATATGTTTCACAAGTCATATCTGGGAACCCTCCAAAATTTAAACAACCAAAGATTTGTTTAGACCAATAAAACGCCGGGCATATTTATGCCAATAAAAACCCTGACATATATATATATATATATATATATGTATATATATATATATATATGTATATATATATATATATATACATGTATATATATATATATATATATATATATATATATATATACTTTGACTGTTATCTATTTAATCTGAACATTTCGTGGTGAATATCATGTTTATGTTGTGTGCTGTAGGAATGTCATTTTTTCCGGGTGTTAATGTCCACCATATGATCCCATGACGGTCTGACCCTGGAATACTTTGTCCAGCCAATAATGGAAATTGTTGATAGTTGTTCGTGGTTGTAATGAACGATTGATATTCATAAACAGATAATATTTATAAAATAATATTTATAAATAAATAAAGCACGTTTCGATGGTCAAGATGTTAGAATAGATATAGTTTATACTATTATAATATTATTTTACAATAAAAACGATCAAACTTTGTACGTTTAATATTGTCATATGCATGCAATATGCAAAGAGGACCATCCTATGTGATATTTGTCTAAGTCACTCTGCTTGGTCAGTGTCAATGGATTTCTCTTGTAGCGCCTACGGAACACTGACCGTCCGAAGTCTACTGGACACCCGAGAACAGTGCATGCAAGAATTCCATTTCGCTGACCCCTATCTACAGGTATGGTCTACGACATTTGTGTTCCATTTTGCTGACCCCTATCTACAGGTATGGTCTATGACACTTGCGTTCCATTTCGCTGACCCCTATCTACAGGTATGGTCTATGACACTTGTGTTTCATTTCGCTGACCCCTATCTACAGGTATGGTCTATGACATCTGTGTTCCATTTCGCTGACCCCTATCTACCGGTATGGTCTATAACATCTGTGTTCCATTTCGCTGACCCTTATCTACAGGTATGGTCTATGACATTTGTGTTCCATTTCGCTGACCCCTATCTACAGGTATGGTCTGTGACACTTGTGTTCTATTTCGCTGACCCCTATCTACAGGTATGGTCTATGACATTTGTGTTCCATTTCGCTGACACCTATCTACAGGTATGGTCTATGACACTTGTGTTGACTGTGTCATGAACACATTTTTGTCACATTCCTCATGTTGTGATTAACCATTTCATATGCCGGTTATCAGTTACAATTTTACATCCACCAAAGGTGTCTGCCAAAATGTGTGTTATATTTGCTGACATTGCAGTGAGCTGTTAATAATAAAGACAAAAACCATTGTCCTCGTATTAAAATGTAGAATTTAAATCCTTTTAATCCTGTTTTAGTCAGAACTGTTTTGAGCTTGTGACATCTATTATTTCCATGTGTGAGGGAGGGAACTGTTAGAGGGAACCGTACATGTCCTGATTGGTGACGTGATTGCCCCTGGATACATGGAGGATTTAAAAATAGTTGATGCAATGTCATTTTATAATTATTTTTTGGTGATTTCCTCATAAAATAAATGTTGTCTATTACAGCAAAAACAGCAGGACAACGAGAAAGCTCTCAAGCTGCTAGATGCAAGACTCAAGTCGCTAGACGCAATGACATGGGAGGAGCGCCACCTGTCGGTCATCAAGGGACTACTGGCAGGCAACGTGTTCGACTGGGGTGCCAAGCATGTAGCAGCATTGATGGAGTCTAGCGAGGGGTTTGGGTTCACAAGGGCCCTGGAAGAGATCAAAGGTGCTAGACTGGGATGTGGGGTGGGAGGATTCACAGGCAGATTTAGAGCATGAACGAGATGTTTGTCTGTCATCAGTAGTGTTGGGAATTGGTAAAATTGTTGTGATCGATCATTGGTTTATCTGCCCGATCGATGATCGATCAATAGAAGTAAATCAATATACTGAAAAATAAAAGTTTGTTAATTAAATTAATGTAATAATATTATATAAATATATATATATATATATATATATATATATATATATATATACATATACCAATGAAAGAGAAGAAACAGTTTGTCAGTTTTTATTTATTTGCGGTTTCATCATGTCGAGGTATACATCTGCATAGACATACATGGTTCTTTATTTCGTTCGTTCCACGCCACCTCGCAAACCTGCGACTGCATTCAAGAAAATTACTTCAGTCCTTCCATCCTGTCATATTTGTACTCACTGTCTTGACACAATCTCAACAGATGAGTCATGGAATGACATGAAATTTTGCATGAATATAATAAAAAATCACTCAAGATTGCGATTGATTCCTTGATCGGAAGTATGAACCAATCAATCGTTGACAAAATTTATTAATCGGAAGAGTGCTAGTCATCAGTTATGGATGGAAAGATGATTCAGTCAAACACTGCAATCAACATTTGTCTTGATCTTGTAGCCATATCACATATGCATATACATAAAAGAAGTATTAGTCATTTTGATGATGGAATCCATTGCGAAAGTGATACCAAATATGCTATCTTGATTCACAGACAGGCTAGTTGGGTTAGGAGAAGTGTAGTTTATCCAACTGGCTGGAGGATAAGTGATTTGAGGATTTCAGGACAGTGTTGAACTTGTACGATCAGATGTTGGTCAGCTGTGTGATAAAGCGATTCTTTGTTGCAGCTCGGCCATGGTTGTTTGATGACTTTGAGGAGTGGCTGGAGAGAATGAGGGGGGAACCACACAAGTGTGCTGTCGTCTTTGTGGACAACAGTGGCATAGACATCATTGTGGGGGTGTTTCCATTTGTACGGGAACTACTGAACAGAGGAACTCAGGTACAAACCCGTGCTTTGATTTTCACCACAAATATCCATTGTTTTTAGTTTCTTTAAAATATTTTTTATCCTAAAACGTCCTCATATGATGTTAGCAAATGCATATTTTATGCCTGTACTTGCATGATTGCATGAAATAAATTATTATTATTATATATTTTGTATTCTTTAAATGTGTAGCACCGAGATGTAATTTAATTACTGCAGTGCTGCCAATTGAGGAGACATATTAAAGGTCCCTCCTCAGTTCGATTTATTTGCTCGTCTTATTTCAGACTCATTTTGTAAAACATTTAACCTATCTAGTATCCCCTATGCTATGCTAGCTATAGTGTCTGCTACAACATGCTGGCTCTAGTATCCATTATGACATGCTAGCCCGTTTGTGCAAATTCGTTATTTAGTTTTGGTGAAATCAGCGGGTTTGGTGTAACCAAAATTCAGCAGAAAGGGCAAAATTGGTATGTGTGGCCCACCTCTGTATATAAGGCTGCAAGTTACGCGATCAAAATCAATTGTTTCAATATTTTTTATCAACACACTTTATTATTAAACTGACTGCATAATATTTGAACAGTATCGAACATGATTTGCAATGGGCTAAATCAATTGAAGAGGGAGTTTCAACTAGAGTCGAACCTTGCTTTATGGTTACCTTGGTAATACTGCCACCTCAGCATTAAGGTCACCCTGGGACAGTTGCAAAATATATCCATAGCAGCAAAATATAGGACATCAGTCCCGATAATATTAACTTTGGCCCGAGGGTGACCTTAATAGTAAGGTTCCATTGAACTTTCTGTGTTGCTCTCCAAACAGACATGTCCATTGCCTCAAGTTAGACCTGCACGCAAAATAATAAATGTCAATATCTACTTAGTAAGTGTACGTTTCTCTGTATTTGCACCCACAGGTGATCCTGTGTGCAAACTCAAGACCTGCTCTCAATGATGTCACCTACAACGAGTTGACCATACTGACAAAACGTGTCGCAGCAATGTCACATGATGTCGAACATGCCCTACAACAGGGCCAACTGCTGGTGATGGAATCCGGCCAGGCTTCACCTTGTCTCGATCTCAGGTACACACTTACCTGGCATTTCATTTTCTTTTATGTTGGTCCAAACATCCAAATTTGCACATGATTTGAAGGTTCTTCCCTTGCAGCTTGTGGTAGCTAAAGGGCTTTGAGCCGTTTTCCTGCGTAGAAAACTAGCTTTCTGTATTTTAAGTCAATATTAAAAGTTACACATAAATCATAATTTTATCTCAATACTAAGATGTCCAGCTATCCATATTTTTTGTACAAGTCTACATTGTCTGTTCCATACCAAGTGTCAGACAAGTGGAATGTATTTCTGGATGAAGGATAACTTTTAGAAATAAACAAAGGTGTTTGGAATTTATACTATTTCCAGGTGGACACACATTGTTTATGGTAAAATCATGTTTATATAACATTACAGCTCAAGCATAATCTTCAAATTTGAAGGATTTCTTCTAATATGAAGAAGACCTGCACGCACGCACGCACGCACGCACGCACGCACGCACGCACGCACGCACGCACGCACGCACGCACGCACGCACGCACGCACGCACGCACGCACGCACGCACGCACACACACACACACACACACAGGTCCTTCAAATTTTAAGATTATATCCTTGAGCTGTAATTTTATATAAACATGATTTTACCATAAAAAATGATCAGACTTTAATAAATTTTGACAGAGTTCATGTGATGGTTCTTCAAACTGTCCACCTGGAAATAGTATAAATTCCATACACCTTTGATTATTTCTAAAAGTTATTTTTCATAGCATATTGTAGTATTTTATATATATATATATACATATATATATAAATCTTTGAAATTTGAAGATTATATGCTTGAGCTGTAATGTTATATAAACATTATTTTACCATAAAAAATTATCAGACTTTAAAAAATTTTGACGGAGATATATATATATATAATTATACAGGTCTTCTTATGTTATATATATTTTATATAACATTATATATATATGTATATATATCCAACACATTTGGATGGCCAATACATTAGAATAGATAAACAGTCAAAGCTTCACCATGGGACTGGGCCTGTAACCTGAATAGCGAGGTGATCGTATTGTGGGACTTGTGTCCTATACTTTACTGTTATGGAAATAATTTGGGACTGTCCCGGGGTAAACATGGAGTGAGGGTCGACTGTAGCTTACACTATATAACATAAGTTTCTGAAAAAATATTGGAGGCACAAACCTGGTCTTGCAGATACTAACTCACTGGATACATGTCACAGGTATATCGACTTTGACCTTAGTGAAATGATGCGTCGCCATGGCACTGACCTGATTGTTCTCGAGGGGATGGGGCGAGCGATTCACACGAACCTTCACGCCGTCTTCAGCTGCGAGTCTCTCAAGGTAGCAATACTCAAGAACGAATGGCTCGCAAATCGGCTAGGTGGCAAAATGTTCAGCGTCGTGTTCCGATATGAGAAAGGGAGGAAGGTTGTCTCGCAAGCACACTCTTGATGCCACAGCGATTTGTAAGGCAAATGTGTAAAATTACAGGTGTAAACTGATTGATGGGTGCAGAGCTGCAGTGTAAAACTGCATGGTGTGCATAACAGGTGTCATGCTGTTGTGTAAACTGTAGCTTGTGTCTGTGGTATTAGTAAAGCTGAATTTGCAATGTGGTGTAAATGTGCAGTGTAAACCTGTGGCATATTGTGATGTTGCCTGTAAAATTGAAAATTAATTGGGAAGAGTTCAGTGGTTGACATAGGCACACAACCTTTGTATTAAGCTCTGGTATGCTGTACAACTTTATATAAACCTGTGTTAAGATGTAAAGCTTCAGCTTAATGTGTCTCTGTGAAGCATCAGATGTGATACATGGTTGATAGATACAGCTATTACCAGGCCAGAAGGCTTGTCAATTTCATGGCTGATGGCTAAAGCTATTACCAAGCAAGAAGGCATAAAGTACACATGTTTCTGGGTCTAAAAACACAGATATTATTAAGCCAAATGTTATTTCCTAACCAAGGAATGCACATATTACCAGGCCAGAATTGCCCTAATGACCTGTAAAAAGTATTTTGATGGTCACATGGTGGAGATATTATTTTTTTTGTTTTCTGACTATTTACTGACGACTCTCTGGTTATTATTTAGCATATTACTAGTTTATTGCCTAACGCTTTCACATAATTTTCACTTGATACTGATTCGTGCTGTGTTTCCTTTTTACCAATATATATATTTGTGAATAGGTTATTTTGTGCTTTTACATCACATTTACAGTATAAATTATGTGTGGCAAATATCGCTGACAGTATTCGACTATGCAAGATATTAGTGATTTTACACCTCAAGAACACAATCACTTGTTTTTGGAGCAGGTGCATTCTTGATGAAATTGTCATGCACAGACCTACTAGACCATCATAGACATGCTCTATCACATTGTTCTGTGAGGTTTTTGAGACCATCAAGGCTACATTTAACAAGGATATAGCATATGTTTTGTCTGTAGGTCATGAATATTTTGAAGTATGTGATGGGAAGATTTATTGAGGTTTTTTTCTAACTGACATTGCAGGCTGAAGGTAGGATGTTGTTTTGTTGTTGAAACACTGCATAGATAATTATGGCTGTACATGCTTAAAGATGTCTTGTATACATGACACATCACAGTGAGAAGAAATCTTTTTCACATGACATGTCTTGTTCACATGTCTTGTTCACATGACATGTCACAGTGAGAAGACATTTTGTTCACATGACACCTCATGGAGAGAAAAAACATCTTGTTCACATGACGTGTCACGGTATGAAGTCATCTTGTTCACATGATATGTCTTGTTCACATGATACGCCATAGTGAGAACACGTCTTGTTCACATGTCACATCACAGTGTGAAGACGTCTTGTTCACAACAGACGTCACAGTGTGAAGACGTCTTGTTCACATGACACGTCACTGTGAGAAAATGTCTTGTTCACATGACATGCCACATTGTATAGACATCTCATAGAGATACTTTTCATGTCGCAGGTAAGAGATGTTATTTCTTGTTCACGTCACGTAACACTGCAGTCATGACATAGGTAATTTCTTGTTAACATCATACTGCAGGTGTAAGATATCATTCCATTATTAAAATACTAATCAAATGGTTTTGTATGTAAAGTATTACTACAGCTGGTTGTTTGTATTGATCCAAATCATGAGTACCTGAGATAGAAAGTTGAAATGTGCACAGTTTGTTTTTGTTCTTAGCTTTTTAACTTTACAATCTAGCACTTTTCATTGTTGTTTATATTGATTTGTGATCACGTGTGATTTACTAGTAGAATATTATGCATATTATTATTGTGTGTTCATACACAGTGCCTTGCTCAACTCTGAATCCCCAATATTTTGATGATTGTATAATCTCATTGTTTGTAATGAAATAAACAGTATTATTTTATGTGTGGTCTTCAATGAGATTTCAGCTACCTGTGTTCAAGTGTATGTACCACTCTGTATATACCTGTGTTCATGTGTATGTACCACTCTGTATATACCTGTGTTCATGTGTATGTACCACTCTGTATATACCTGTGTTCATGTGTATGTACCACTCTGTATATACCTGTGTTCATGTGTATGTACCACTCTGTATATACCTGTGTTCATGTGTATGTACCACTCTGTATATACCTGTGTTCATGTGTATGTACCACTCTGTATATACCTGTGTTCATGTGTATGTACCACTCTGTATATACCTGTGTTCATGTGTATGTACCACTCTGTATATACCTGTGTTCATGTGTATGTACCACTCTGTATATACCTGTGTTCATGTGTATGTACCACTCTGTATATACCTGTGTTCATGTGTATGTACCACTCTGTATATACCTGTGTTCATGTGTATGTACCACTCTGTATATTCTGACAAATAATGTCATTCCGATACATCATGCCAGTGCACGTGGTGGCCAATCGGCTAGTCTCTTTGGCGTTGAATGAGACTGGTCTCTACCTTGCTGTATTGCTTTGTAACACCAAAGATGTGCGCATAGGAAAGTGTATTTGAATGTTTGTTAACTTAATCGCATTGAGAATTTTTGGATCTCATAATTAAACTGTCGAAATAAAATTATTAATGATATGACTATTTTAGAGGCGTGCATATATAGCAGAAAGTTTAATTAACTTGCGTGCGTGCGTGCGTGCGTTGGTACGCCCTACATATATAAGGTTCAACGTTTTCCTACAGACCAGATGCTACGCCGTATTTAAAGGGAATAAAAACAACGATTGCTTGAAATTATATTATATTACATCTTGTAGCATATTTCCATTTCCACAACACCGAAAAATCCATTACAATTTAATTAATTAATAATTCCAAATAATATACTGTTCTACCGGCCTGTCTTGATTATGCATATTTACCCGCGCAAACGTAATGTCACTTGTGACAAGGCAGTGCTACGAGATCGGGACTTTCCATTCATTCGCTTCGAGAAAACTTGTTTCGACCGCGATCCGGACCAGAGAATATATCAACCCTGGGTTATCCGAGTGCTAAAATATTTGAAAGTGGATGGTGTGCCAACATTGTTCCCAGTAGTGGAAGCTATGTTGATGCCATCACGGTCCACCTAGGGCTAGGATCGAAGCGAGCTGTCAGCGCGGATACATGTGATGTCGGCTCACTGTGAATTCGGACAGCATTCTTTGGAGAGTTCGGCTCGCAACTCTGGTAACTTTGGCCTCAGAGCACAACGGGCATAGTGATCTCGGCCCAAACGATTGTGTACCGAGCACATCTGGACTATATATATATATCCTATATTTTGCTGCTATGCAAATAATTTGTGATTGTCCCAGGGTGATCATAATGGTGAGGTGGCTGTATTACCGAGGTAACCATAAAGCAAGGTTCGACTCTAGTTAACAGTAGGGTACTAGAGCCAACATGTTGTAGTGGATACTAGAGCTAGCACAGCGTAGTGGATACTAGAGCTAGCACAGCGTAGTGGGTACTAGAGCTAGCACAGCGTAGTGGATACTAGAGCTAGCACAGCGTAGTGGATACTAGAGCTAGCACAGCGTAGTGGATACTAGAGCTAGCACAGCGTAGTGGATACTAGAGCTAGCACAGCGTAGTGGATACTATAGCTAGCACAGCGTAGTGGATACTAGAGCTAGCACAGCGTAGTGGATACTAGAGCTAGCACAGCGTAGTGGATACTAGAGCTAGCACAGCGTAGTGGATACTGTCACGGCTGCATATAGTGACGCCATCTGGCGACTACATATACACCTTAGTCGGTTACCCTAGTCTAGAGGAGTACCTCGGGCTCTGGGGTACGGAGACGCGGACCATGTATTTGAGTTATTGAAATACACCTCATGAATATCAATCCCAATAATACCGTGTTGTAATGTTAATGATAAGTACATACCGCAAGTACTATTACATGGTGGCAGCGGCGTACGAACTACACGCCACACGTCAAGTTTGAGTCACAGACAGCGTAGTGGATACTAGAGCTCGTAAGTTGACGGCAACGCCAGCCGACCTGTACTGTATTGTCGCCCATACGAATTTACATTGAAAATGACAGATCTGTCAGGCATCGATCCGCCTAGAATGGACTGGTCATCGGCCGATTTGCCGAGTACGTTCCGTACGTTCAGACAGTACTGCGAACTGATATTCAAGGGGCCGCTAAGTGCCAAAACCGAGGAAGAGCACGTCACATACGTCCTGCTCTGGATAGGGCAGGACGGCCTAAGCATATACAACACATGGGAAATGACGACAGCCGAACGAAAGCTCCTCGCCCCACTGTGGGACCGGTTCGATAAGCAAGTGGAGCCAAAAAGCAACTTCAGGCTGAATCGGTTCCACTTACAAAAGTTCCGGCAAACGTCAAGCGAGTCCGCAGATGATTATATGATCAGGTGCCGGCTCCAAGCCAAGAAATGTAAATTCCGAGACTCGCGTGAAGTCGGCGAAAGACTGCTGGAACAATTGATCGTGGGAGTCCGGCACAAAAAAGTGCAAGAACAGCTGCTAGCCAAACCTGACTCCTACACACTGGACGCAGCTATGGATCTAGCGAGGACCCACGAAGCGATGATCTCCGACATCGAGCAGTTGCACAATGACAAACTGACCGTCGATTATGTATCCCGCCAAAACAACGACAGACGGTCGACACATCCGTGCGCTTATTGTGGTGGGAGCCATCCACCCAAGCCCAAGAACCGTTGTCCCGCATATGGGTCACAGTGTGACGCGTGTGGGAAGCCCAACCACTGGAAGAAGGTCTGCAGAGCCACAGGTCAGCAGGAACCTGCCCGCTTTCGCCGCAGCAGCAGACCGCGCTTGCTACAGCAGAGGCCACGGTCGCAGTCACGGCATCGTGGACCGACTGCAGAGCGACGACCCACATATCGTCAACGCGACAGCTCGCACACTCGCGTGTACGCGGTTGAACAGTCGCCATCACTCGCAGAGTCATTTGATGCGCTCACCTTCGATATCGTGAATGTTGCGGACACGAGAGACGAAGTGTTCGCCTCCCTGAGTATCACCCTGGCAGACAAGCCTAACGTGCCTGCTACATTGAAGGTCAAGGTCGACACCGGCGCACAGGGGAATATTCTGCCGCTGCGCATTTTTCGCCGTATGTGCCCAGCGAAACTGGACTCGGAGGGGTTCCCTATTCCGGGTAGTCTGTTGCCCAGCGAAGTCCAGCTGACAGCCTACAACGGCACGAGCATACGGCAGTATGGCAAGATGACGGTGCCATGCAGCTACAACAGTGAGCGCATTGACACCGAGTTCTACGTGTCGGACTCGGCGGGACCGGCAATTCTGGGGCTGCCGTCATGCCGACGTCTCCACCTCATGGAGATGAACTGTGAGATCAAGAGTGTGCCGAACAAACGCGTAGACTCGACAAGTGATCTGGTCGCCGCCTACCCGGATCGATTCGAGGGAATCAGCAATTTCAGCGGCGAATTCCACATCACTGTGGACAACTCGGTGACGCCAGTCATTCACGCCCCTCGACGCTGTTCAATCCATCTGAAGGACGAGGTCAAAGACGAACTCGACAACATGGAACGGCTCGGTGTCATCTCCAAGGTGACCGAACCGACTGATTGGGTTTCAAGCCTGGTCTACAGCCGTAAATCCAACAACAAACTGAGGATATGTCTTGATCCAAAAGATTTGAACACTGCCATTAAGCGCCCGCATTATAAGACTCCAACACTTGACGAGCTGACACACAAGCTCGCTGGAGCAACCGTCTTCTCCAAACTCGACGCGCGACACGGGTACTGGAGTGTGTCCTTGGACGAACCATCCAGCTTCCTGACGACATTCAACAGTCCGTTTGGTCGCTACAGGTTCCAACGTCTACCATTTGGCTTGAACCTGAGCCAAGACGTGTTCCAAGAGCGAATGGACCACATTCTGGAGAACTGTGGAGGCACAATCGGGATAGCGGATGACGTCGCAGTATTCGGCAAGAACGAGGCCGACCACGATGCGAACCTGCACAACTTAATGAAGACAGCGCGTCAGCATGGCCTGGTCTTCAATGCCGACAAATGCCACATCAAGCAGCCAAGAATGCAGTTCTTCGGGCTTATCTTCGACACTGATGGAGTGCACCCCGACCCAGGGAAGATCACGGCCATCAAGCAACTACAGGCGCCACAAGACGCCACTCAACTCAAGGAGTTCCTGGGCATCGCAACTTACATGTCTCCCTTCACGCCAAATCTCTCACAGCACACCGCCATACTCAGAGACCTGCTGAAGAAGGACAGTGAGTTTGTGTGGACACCAGCGCACGAGAGCGCATTCCAGCGAACCAAAGACGCAATATGCAGAGAAGCTACGTTGAGTTACTTCGATCCGGCAGTCGAGACGGTCGTGCAAGTCGACGCGTCGAGCCGCGGTCTGGGCGCCGTCCTACTGCAGAAGAACAAGCCTATCGCCTTCGCATCGAAGTCACTCAGTGACTGTGAACGACGATACGTAAACATCGAGCGCGAGATGCTCGCAGTCGTCTTTGGATGTGAGCGCTTTCACACGTTCGTATACGGCAAGCGATTTACTGTAGAGTCCGATCACAAGCCTCTGGAGATGATCCACATGAAGAATCTGGCAGCCGCCCCCCAACGTCTACAGCGGATGCTCCTACGCATTCAACCGTACGACATCGTCATCAAATACCGACCTGGTAAAGACGTCGCGGTCGCTGACCTACTCTCACGACAGCCGAGCAGCAACAAGGAAAGTCTCAAGTTTGACATGCAGATCAACCACGTGCAGTTCTCCCCACACCGGCTGCAGCAGCTGCGAGACGAGACAGACAACGACGACGAGATGCTCTCTCTGAAGTCCATCATCATGAGTGGCTGGCCAGAGACAAGGCGACAACTCGCTACTCAGCTCCGCCCCTACTGGCCATTCCGCGATGAGCTGACGGTCGACGATGGCATCATCATGAAGAGCGACCGCATCGTTATCCCACTCAGAGCCCGATCAGAGATCCTCGCGAAACTCCACCTGGCGCACCAGGGAGTGGAGAAAACTCGCCTGCGTGCCAGGTCATGTGTATACTGGATAAACATCAACTGTGACATCGAGAATATGATCCAGCGATGCGACATCTGCCAACGCGAGTTGTGCGCACAGCCTTCGGAGCCGCTGATGCAGCACGAAGTGCCATCACGGCCGTGGCAGGTCGTTGGCACCGACTTGTTTTCGATTGGCCGAAATAATTACCTCATCATCGGTGATTATTACTCAAAGTTCCCTTTCGTCGAACTCATCGAGGGACGAGCGACGAGTGACATGATCGTCAAGTTGACAAAGCGTATCTTCAGCGAGCAAGGTGTCCCTGACAGAGTTGTCAGCGACAACGGAGGTCACTTCGACAGTCAGGCGTATAAACTCTTCGCTAAGGCTTGGGGATTTGAACACGTCACCTCCAGCCCGCACTACCCGAGATCAAATGGATTCGTGGAGCGGCAGATACAGACGATAAAGCGCACACTGAAGAAGGCAGCATCGGCCCGAGTCGACACGGACATGGCCATGCTGATTCTGCGGTCGACACCGATCGATCACCATCTCCCTTCACCAGCCGAGATGCTGAACGCGCGAAAGATGAGGGCCAACCTGCCGGTGAAAATCCTGAACGCCCACCCGGAGAAGGGCGCGATATCCGAACGCCTGTTCGAGCGACAGCGTCAACAAAAAGTGTATCACGACCAGGGAGCGATCGCGCAACTCACCCCGCTGGTCCGTGGACAACCCGTTCGCATCCAGCACCACGTCACAGGGAAGTGGAACCCGGCAACCATCGAGACCGTGCGTCCGGAACCAAGGTCGTATGACGTCCGCACAGCAAGTGGTGGAGTTCTCCGCCGCAATCGTGTGCAGATCCGCAGGTCACACGAGACCCGACCTATTGACGCCGACCCCGTGTCACACCCTGACGACATGCCTAGCACGGCCGCCGTTGAGCCAGTGGAGCGTCCCGACGAGGCACACGACTCCGGCAAGCGAGTCCGCTTCAGCACTCCTGAAGCAGGCTACCAGACCCGCTCTGGACGGCTCAGCAAGCCTCCAGCCAAGTTCAATTTGTAACTCTATCTTGATCTTGTCCGTTGATAGTATGTTACGTTTGCAAGGCTGCTTATATAACTATGTTAGTGTAGTAAGCCACACTTAGTTGTTCTTGTTCTGATGTTCTTGTTTTATAAGAAGAGGGATGTCACGGCTGCATATAGTGACGCCATCTGACGACTACAGATACACCTTAGTCGGTTACCCTAGTCTAGAGGAGTACCTCGGGCTCTGGGGTACGGAGACGCGGACCATGTATTTGAGTTATTGAAATACACCTCATGAATATCAATCCCAATAATACCGTGTTGTAATGTTAATGATAAGTACATACCGCAAGTACTATTACAGATACTAGAGCTAGCACAGCGTAGTGGATACTAGAGCTAGCACAGCGTAGTGGATACTAGAGCTAGCACAGCGTAGTGGATACTAGAGCTAGCACAGCGTAGTGGATACTAGAGCTAGCACAGCGTAGTGGATACTAGATATGTTAACTTTGTTTCAAAATGAGTCTGAAATAAGACGAGCAGAACAATCGAATTGAGGAGGGACCTTTAATACGTCTCCTCTATTGGCAGCACTGCAGTTGAAATTAAATTACATCTCAGTCCTGCACATTTAAAGAACAAAACATATATAATAATAATTTATTTCTTGCAATCATGCAAGTACAGGCATAAAATATGCTAAAATCATACGAGTACGTTTTAGGATAGAAAATATTTTAAAGAAACTAAAAACAATGTACATTTGTGGTGAAAATCAAAGCACGGGTTTGTACCCGAGTTCCTCTGTTCAGTAGTTCCCGTGCAAATGGAAACACCACCATAATGATGTCTATGCCACTGTTGTCCACAAAGATGACAGCACAGTAGTAGTACATAAGTCGAAATGAATAAGCAAGGAAGGGTTCCATGTTCGCAGGAGACCATAAGTCCGGTGTGAGAGTATGGGAAAAGAGGTATAATATCGCTCAGAATCAATGATCGCCCCTGTCGGTTGTGTACTACACGAGGGGCAACATCAGCGCTCCCTAGCGAGTAAAGGACTGGTCAATGAGTCTTGCAATAGGGTCAGAGGTCATCCTCCTACGTAAGGAGGAGCGGCGGCGGCGGGGGCGAACAGCATTCATAAACAGGTCATTCATTAACATGAATCAAAGGGTCTAACGAGGAAACGAGAAATGAACAAAACACGGCATCGTACGAGTGCACACGTATTTTATTGAACAACACAAGCAAGGGTAGCGTGTAATATCCCTACAACTACAACTATAGCGAGTACGACGATGACGTGACTTGGGAGTGTTGACCACTACGCCAGAGGTCGTGAGCTTAGGGGTGTCTCCACCTCGCCGGAGTCTCAAGGGTGATGATGAGGTGATTTGCGGGTGCTTACCACAACTCCAGAGGTCGTGAGCTTAGGGGTGCGTCCACCTCGCCAGAGGTTCAATCGATGTATGATGTATGATAATACAGTCTACCCTGTCGCAGCTGTTTAAGTCAATAAAATACGCGGCAATCGTTAGCTACTAAATCGGTGCCGAATATGTTGATAAAAGTTCTCACCGGAAAGCCGTTACAACGAAGCAATACATAAACTACATAATATTGTCCACAAATGTTAAACAGAGGATTCTAAAGTCTCTTTCTATTATGTGTCCACTCGGAACAGTGTTCGTTCATGAAGGAGCGGAACACCGCGTGTCGTGGCGGCAGGCCGTACGAGCAGAAGTAATCGCCGCCTCCATCGGCATCCAGGTACAGCGCTATCCAATGTTCACCCGGTTCGTCACCGTCGTCGGTGTTGCACACGAAGGCAACCGGCAAAGCGTCTACCGTCGTAGGCAGTCCGTCTTTGTGTACGACAACGCGAAATATCGACCTAGTGCGCGGGTCCATCGCTAGTAGTCTGGCGATCTGCAGAGTGTACATCTCAGTAGTCGTATATGATATTGCGGCTCTTGTCGATTTTTGTCATACGATCCGTTGTACGCATCGTTATCGATGCAGCACCAGACGTTTCGGCAGAGTGCCGAGGAACAGGTTCTCGTGCGAGTTCGATCGCGTGCCCGCGGGAATGGAGTACACCTTGCAGTCAACGGACCGCATCGGATACTTGACCGTGCTGTTCTCGAGAGCCTTGATGTGCGCTATCTGCACGGTCAGATTCAAGGTGGCCTTCTTTGCAAACAAGATGGCACTGATGATGTTGATTCTGTAATCGGGGTTGCCCCCAGGTCGTGAGCAAAAGCGGACTTACTGTGCACCAGTCGTATCTTGACATCGACGCCGTTGATCAAGAATTTATCCGGCAGAAACAGATCCACGTGTAGACGGCCCATCATGTCGACGATCCGACTCCGTACGATGTTCGCTCGTCGAGCCACGAACCCTTCGTTAGCTGCCACCCCGTCGACTATCTCGACGGCATCCATGTGAATGGCCGTGTCATTGTGCCACAGCTGACTCGTCAGTTGCGTGGCCTTGGTTCGCTCTTGACCCCTTCGCACGACTGTCTATGTACGAAAGCCATCGTCGTCGAATATGTCGGCCTCGCGTTTCTTGGCCTTCTGTCTGTTGCGCTGTTTCGCCATTGTAGTGACTATTTTCTTCGCAGACGCGCGTTTTAAACTTTTACGAGGTCGCACGCCGGGGGTCAAAAGGCCACTCAACATATTCTTACCAGCATCCGTGATGCGTCGTTTGGCTGCCTTTTTATGCTCTGTCCGGACAAGACGTCGTCGGCGACGCGCACGCCGGTCTTCAACACTCCCCTACCCAACGCCACGGCACCTCTCTTGATGAATGGCATGGCGCTGCGCAGCAGACCACCGAACAGACTGCCTAGTCCGTGACCCCTCTGGTATTGGGCACCGGCGAAGTAGGGCAGTGCACCGCTCGCATGACGCGCGTAATAGTCGTTGTAATTCATCTTCAGAACAGTCCGGTCCTAAGTCATCGAAAATGAAGCGTCATCTTCACTCTACAGTACTCGAATGGCACGCGCCGTCCGGTGTCGTCTCTTCTATCCATCTGGATCGGCTTGAAGTGTTTGTACAACAGGGGACTTAGTGGATGTTAGTGAAACGATCAGATACCGTGGCGCCGTGACTTCCGCTAACCGGGAGGGACCGCAACAAAGGTGCGAGACTGTCACCAACTCCACAACGTCCGTGTAGATGTAGATGGTATCGAACCCTCGAGCCATGCTCACCACGTTCTCTCCTTCTCTCCTGAAGGAGAACGAAACAGGGGGAGTCTTACTAGGTGGCAAAACCACAGTGGCCGATGGTGTGAGACCGATATCCGGTCCACCTAGTCTCGGGTGGACGTACTCGCGTGGGCCGTCTGCTGCTGCTGCTGCCGGCATGTTCCATGTCTCTACTTCTTGAGCAGCACCTCTCGGAGCAAGGGTAGAAAGACCGTCTTTGAACTAGACAGGAAGTAGGGTATGAGGAACTGTTTAATGGCATTGAGATCGTACTTACCCGAATTTTACCCAATGACGGGTAATTGACGCATCCATCCATAAAGTTGCCCCATCATAGTTTTGTACGGATTGGTCGGTGGTCGATATTCCTTGTCATTGTCGTCATCGCCTTCCTCGGGTGATCGTGCTGTGTCATCCTCCTCCTCGGGTGATCGTGCAGCGTGCTCCCGTTCGTCCCAGTCTGTCTGTGCTTCTGCGAGTTGTTCCAACACATCCTCGTACGCGGCGTTACTCATCGCTTGCAAGATATCCATCATGTCGCTCACCAACTTGTTGGCGTCTCCATCCGTGGCGAGACATTGCACTTGCTCGTGCCCGGGCACGTTCAATGCCACGCTTACACTCAGCGGGACGTGACTCGCTACCCAGTGGACCTTGTCACTGTCCGACGGAAGTTGTGCGGTGTCAAACCAACACTCAAAGTCAAAGGTGGCGCGATACGGGTAGTAATGCAGTGATTCGGAGACTCGAATGTTCTCGTCGTCTAGACGTTCGAACACTGACGAGGTCGAGTGGCACACGCAACCCGGGTTGACTCGGTGCAAACCCCCGTACACGTGCACTCGTGTCTGTGCAGCAAATGTGCGTATTTCCATAAAGAGTCACCGCACTTTCGACAGCGATAAGTGTGACAATACATGCGTACATCTTGAATGTAGGAACAGTGTGTCTTGTGAAGATTGATGTGTAATGTGTCGGGGTAATGACATAACGATCGACGGCAGTCGTCTTTCCATCCTGTGCATCCGACTCAACGAGCTTGTATACGCACACGTTCGTCTCGAACGTGGTCTCTACACGATAGAGGTCATCTAACGTGACCCCGGCAAAATCTTCCATGGCTACATCGTCTTGGTCGTATGCTTCGAACAGCGTCTTCACCGCCGGCTCCAACTGTCGTACGTCACCCTCTCGATGCAGGGCCAGACACCGGAAGAGACATAAGTTGTCGGTGTACCTCTTGGAATGGTTGGGTTCCCTTTCCAGACCGATGACGGCTTGGTTCTTCTTGGTGTAGGCTGGAAGTGTCACGCCTACACATCCCATAGGATGATCGATGATGCGGTTGTCGAAGGTGACATTGGTCACGAGTTCGCACACCCACGCAGAATCCGGTCTTTGATTGATGGCCCACTGCAAGACGTCGATTTCTCGGATGCATTCGAGAAAGACATCAAAGTCCTTGCTGTAGGTGATGAGACTGAGCTCGTCCAGGTATCGCCCACAGCAATTACAAGAAAAATGATAGTACTTGTATCGGCTCGTGTTCTTGTTCCTCAGAACCAACCCGTAACTGAGGTTAATCTTGAAAGAGTAGGTATGTTCTTCAAAGGAACCTCTAGAACAGTCGTGTCTAGCGTAGTTAATCTATGACCACGACAACGACTACTACCACCACTACTACTTCTACTACTACTACTTCCATTACATATAGACCTTACGTGATGCTGTAAATTGTCCCATCTCCCGAACGTTACATCGAATTTCTCGCACACATATTTCGTTCTCTTTGCGTGATCGCTAGACGGCACCACTGCTGACGGCGCTACCGAGAACGTGTGGTTGTGGCGTCGCGTGAGTCTCCACGTGACGTCGTAGCTCTGCATACGTGTCGAGTAGGAGGCCGCAGTGGCGACATATGTGTCTTTTCATGGTGATAACTGCGTCTACAACTGAAAGACCACGGTCCCTCAGTACATCAATAGAGTGCTTGCGTGCGTGTGCGGGGTGGTGGTGGTGTATGATAAGGTGTGAGCAGAAGGTGAAGGCTACTAGGGGCACCACTATATGGGGCGTGTCTATATAGAGGGGTGTCACTTGCAGGAATACAACAACAACACGTGCTATTCGTTTTGACAATTTTATTAAATATAACGAATACATAGGTTGTGGATGAAATCGATATATAGGGTACTGCGTTGTTATGAAAGTAAACACTTATATACGATAATAACATAGGTGAGGTTTGTGGGATGCTGGGTTATCTTCGACAGACAAAGCATTACGCTATGTCGCAACACCCTTCAGCTCGGATTCTTCCATGACTTTAGTCCAGCGGACTCGATGGTGGCTGCAAGCAAACGAATATCCGAGTGAGACGCGAATATGAGACCAGACACTAGTCGTCACCTAGCAACGAGAGAGAACTAGCGACGGACTCTGGACTGCTAGCAGCGAACACGGCCGGCTATTTTTGTTACTGCTAAACCATCAGCGTCAGCCTAATCAGCGTAGGTAAGTAGGTCGGGCGCGCGATAAATCAGAAAATTTAGGGCAGTTATTTGTAACTCCTGAAATGATAGCAAAGAAAATTAAGAAGATGAAATATATTAAATCACCTGGAGTTGATGGAATACCACCAAAACTGCTTAAGGAAATCGTTGAGCAAATTAGTACACCACTTGAAAAAAGAATGTATTGTTCCTTCAGAATGGAAAGAAGCAAACATTACGCCCCTATTTAAGAAGGGGTCGAGGAACAAGCCAGAAAATTACAGACCAGTGAGTTTAACATATGTTGTATGTAAATTACTCGAAACATTAATTAGAGACCACATGGTGGAATTCCTTGTAAAACATAAATTCATAAATACAACTGGAAACTGGAAATCTGTTTTGAGTGGGGTACCACAGGAATCACTATTATGCCCTATACTTCAGTTGACCTGGTACGTGTAATGTGCAATTTGCAACAAGATCCATCAGCAGCAGGAACACGTCTGTGTCCGGAGACCACACATAGATATCTCGAATTAATGTGCCTTGTGTTGTGACATCAATCACATGTAGGGGTATTTGGGTGTCAGCCTCCTCGCGACTGTGGGTCAATAGGTTCTTGTTAACAATGGTGTCTTTGTTGGTGTATGTTGTTATTGTTGTTGTTATTCCAAAGACAACAACAAGCCCTTGTTCACTCATAGCAAAATGCTCCAGCAATCGTTTGCCAAGATATTCTGTCAGTTGGGACTTGGTGTCAACATGGGACAACAGTAATTTTATGGGCACATTGTTTATGTTCATTGAGACTGGTATGATGAACTTGACTGGCTGTGTAGTTCCTGCTCTCTTCACCCGTGTTTTCTCCTTCAACGACCCAGTGATATACCTGTCAAATATAATTCGACCTTCTAAGTAACCCTTCACCAGTCTGTCGATTCGCTTAATGAACGAATCGCCCAAGTCAGGAGTTTTTCCATCCCAGGCAATTTTGTCATGCTTTGCACGACAGCTTGTCCATCAATAATGACGACATTGTCCCTGTCAATCTGTGGTGGTTCTGTCTTCTGTAAGCATGTCCACTCCCAAATGCACCACAGTGCTGTCAGCTCGACTGTGTAGCTCGGGGTCAATTGGGGTTGTATGATCACATACGGCTGTGGTGCTATGTGCAAAATGATGATTTTGATTTGCCGTTGTAGTAGTTCACAGGAAGATGAATCACGGCATCTCTTTTCTGTTCTTTCTAGCATCCTTTTATGAACTACACTCTTATAACATTCTGTGTGGTATTTTACTTGTTCGAGTTCACTTGAAGACATTCTCTCAAAATTTTCAGCGAGCAACAGAAAAGTATATTGTGCTTCACCATATTTACCCGCTTTTCAGTAAAGTCCAACAGCTTGTAGACTAAACAACCAAGGAAGCGTTCTTCACCCTAGTACGTCTTTCCTGGCTATCTTGACTAAAAATTATACATGTTTGTGCAGCCATTTTTAGACATTCATCTGTTATAGTGATGGCGAATTTCTTACTAGGCACTCTCCATACTAGTTGTATCAGTACAAAATTCACGATATATTATTACAGTTTTAGTTATTTTAATATCGTTAATTAAGAGCGTACATAGTTAAAATGTAACACTGTGTTTTACTAACTATATATTTCTCAATAATAAACTAAGCAAGCACTGTCATTATCATTAGAACTATCATCATCATCATGACAACAAAATCGTGAACAATGTCCTGAATGGCATTCCATACTATAATAGTATGCATAGATTCAAATTCGATGCGATAAACACTCGAAGCGCTAAACGTCTTCCACAGAAAACAACTTTTCTAACAATTTGTTTGCACTCAATAGGCCCTAGATGAAATAACTGTTATTGAATCAGAACATCGAACATTGGACAAAAAAATGTCTTAAGCGTTTTTGACAAAACTATATTATATAAAATATAGCGAGTTTGGTCCCAACCGGTTCACAGGTGTTTTTATCGCTCGTGTTGGAATTAAAATTAACCAGTTTTTCCAGGTACAAACTGGTCCATATGATATAAGATATACATACAGATATAAATAAATATGATATAAGATATACATAAATAGATACAGCTAGGATGTAAATGTCAGAATGATGCAAATCTTTGGCCAGCTCGCCAGTGCTCCGTGTCGTGCGCGATAACGCTTGTTCATGTATGGACAGCCAATTTGTCAGTTACGTGTAAATCAAAGGCACTTGGGGTACGTGTGGTTGAGACCCCATAAAAAAACTTTAAAAACAAAAAGTAAAACTGCCACCTTTGATTTTCTGTTTATTTGACCCTTAAGAAAAAATTCATGCAAAAATATCGCTTTTGGCAAACAAATCTCACGGGATCCTATTATTGGTTCATGGTAGACCATACTAAGAGGGGGGGGGGCAAAAATTCTGCTGTCTGATTTCGACCAGAAATCTTTACACTTCGAGAGGGGAGGCAAAAAATGTTGCTGTCTGATTTCGAGCAGAAATATTTACACTTACCAAAATATCTACTTTTAATGAATAATAATGATATAATTGTATATAATTAATTAACACATTTATATACTAGATGATCTACTTAACACAAATAGTAAACAATCTACTTGTCATAAAAGACCTAAATTTTGCAAACATCCACATCCGGGGAGCATATGCCCCCCTCCGGATGCCCATGCTCTCAATGACACCATGAAACTTGAACGAATTACATGCAAGATTGTTTGGCAAGGGTAGTTACCCGGTCTCCTCGTTTCCCAGCACCACTTCTAAAATCACTGCATTGGATACAGCATTATTTACAAGATCTGTACAATTAGTACGTATCAAGCACTTTCATTAAAGCTACCGCCATATTTACATTCGCTGCACGCTCCTGCAAGACAGCCCAGACAGCTTCTATCATCTAGTTCTTAACTGCTTTTCGTTCCCAGTCAGTGCCGGATTAACCAAGTAAGGCGTGTGGCCGAGGTGGGAGGTTGGCCTAAAAATAGGTGGGAGATGTTAGCATAAATTATATAAATACCATTACAGGCCCGTCCTCAGGGTTTTAAAAGACGGTTCGTGCGTACACAATCATCCGGGGATTTCTGGGATGATTTCTGAAGAATGTTACTTAAAAAAGGGGGTAGCCGGTTCGTTCGATCCCTCCTTCCCCGTGGACGATCATGCAATACCACCCAGCCCGCGGGAGCAGTTGCATCGGACCACGAGCCCACGGATGTCCAAAGTTACGATATTCATCTTATTGACTGGTCCTAGTCCGCAATATGACAGCACTGTTATATGCATCAAAATTCATTTTGCATGTCCCCTCAGTTAACAAGGCTCCGTGAGGTGGTGCCACCGTTTGTCGCTTTCACAACCGCCTCGTGGTTAACCTTGATTATCCAGGCTCCGTGAGGTGGTGCCACCGTTTGTCGCTTTCACAACCGCCTCGTGGTTAAGCTCGATTATCCAAGCTCCGTGAGGTGGTGCCACCGTTTGTCGCTTTCACAACCGCCTCGTGGTTAACCTCGATTATCCAGGCTCCGTGAGGTGGTGCCACTGTTTGTCGCTTTCACAACCGCCTCGTGGCTAGCTTCGATTATCCAGGCTCCGTGAGGTGGTGCCACCGTTTGTCGCTTTTACAACCGCCTCGTGGTTAACCTCGATTATCCAGGCTCCGTGAGGTGGTGCCACTGTTTGTCGCTTTCACAACCGCCTCGTGGCTAGCTTCGATTATCCAGGCTCCGTGAGGTGGTGCCACCGTTTGTCGCTTTTACAACCGCCTCGTGGTTAACCTTGATTATCCAGGTTCCGTGAGGTGATGCCACTGTTTGTCGCTTTCACAACCGCTTCGTGGCTAGCTTCGATTATCCAGGCTCCGTGAGGTGGTGCCACTGTTTGTCGCTTTCACAACCGCCTCGTGATTAACCTCGATTATCCAGGCTCCGTGAGGTGGTGCCACCGTTTGTCGCTTTCACAACCGCCTCGTGGTTAAGCTCGATTATCCAAGCTCCGTGAGGTGGTGCCACCGTTTGTCGCTTTCACAACCGCCTCGTGGTTAACCTCGATTATCCAGGCTCCGTGAGGTGGTGCCACTGTTTGTCGCTTTCACAACCGCCTCGTGGCTAGCTTCGATTATCCAGGCTCCGTGAGGTGGTGCCACCGTTTGTCGCTTTTACAACCGCCTCGTGGTTAACCTCGATTATCCAGGCTCCGTGAGGTGGTGCCACTGTTTGTCGCTTTCACAACCGCCTCGTGGCTAGCTTCGATTATCCAGGCTCCGTGAGGTGGTGCCACCGTTTGTCGCTTTT
>OY759267.1:19480937-19493437 GCA_963662155.1 Lamellibrachia columna | reverse complement strand
TGTATGTGTGCATGTATGTATAAAATAATGTACATGCATACATGACATGTAGATTGTTGTGTTGTGTTGAGATGATGTTGCGATGTTGTTGCAGAACCGCAGCCCTGAACCAAGCAATGGTTTCTCCTCAGATGTTCAATTCAAGAATGGAAGCAGGGGCGGAAAACCAGTTGGGGACAGCAACAGTAATACCTCCTCGCCGAGCAGCCTAACGCTTGAGGTACCGGAGTAAATATGTGTGTGTGTGTGTGTGTGTGTGTGTGTGTGTGTGTGTGCGTGCGTGCGTGTGTGCGTGCGTGCGTGCGTGCGTGCGTGCGTGCGTCCGCATGTGTGTATGGATGTGTGGATGCATGCATACATACATACATACATACAGACATACATACATACATACATACATACATACATACATACATACATACATACATACACACACATACATGAATGTATGAATGAATGAATGTATGTATGTATGTATGTATGTATGTATGTATGTATGTATGTATGTATGTATGTATGTATGTATGTATGTATGTGTGTATGTATTTATGTATGTGTGTATATATGTATGTATGTATGTATGTATGAATGTATTTATGTATGTGTGCACGTATGTATAAAATAATGTACATGCATACATGACATGTAGATTGTTGTGTTGTGTTGAGATGATGTTGCGATGTTGTTGCAGAACCGCAGCCCTGAACCAAGCAATGGTTTCTCCTCAGATGTTCAGTTCGAGAATGGAAGCAGCCGCGGAAAACCAGCCGCGGAAAACCAGAACCGATATTTTTATGGTATACCAAAAAAAAGACAAGACGACATGATAAAAAGTCTACTACCTAACAGTAATCCCTCCTCGTTCGATACTAGGTAAGGACTACGTAGGCGACCTCGTAATCTGTGTCGTTGTCGGCTTTCGGAAGCCAATCCATTCTTTGCGAGCCACATGTTCCAGGACAGGTTTCAATGAAGCAATCTTGCCTTACTGAGCAATTTCAGTGGTATAAAAGGATAACATTTAACAGTTTGCTAATATGGCCTTATGGCTAACGCCCAAACCCCATCATCATCATCATCATCACCATCATTATAACCACCATCATTAGCATCATCATCCTTATATATATATATATATATATATATATATATATATATATATATATATATATATATATATATGATAACGATGATGATGCTAATGATGGTATATATATATATATATATATATATATATATATATATATATATATATATATATATATACATACATATATATATATACATATATATATATATATATATATATATATATATTTCACACTAAACATATATCCCCTGTTTAGCTTCAGCTCCAGAATTTTATCATGAGGATGAGTTCAGAAATGGAACCACTTAAAGAAATATGTAAATTAGGACTGGGAGCCAATGGAATGCATCATTTGGAAAGTTGAGACTGGCGTGCACATTTTTCTAAAGTGATACGTTTTTAAAACAGACTCGACACTTGACCTGGATGTAGGGCCTACTCTGTTTTCATTATTGTGCATATATATGATAAATATAATGGTGACAGCTAACTACTAGACGTCTATTGTAACTTAGAAATCTCGGGAACACCTCCATTTTCAGGCAACATCAACACACAACACTGCTCCGGAAAAAACAAATATCCAAGAAGCTGCAATGTCGTCTGATCTCTACGATAACGATATTTCTGATGGTGGGCGCCGTTGGCCTGGCGGTCGGTCTCTCTTATGGTAAGCATTAGGGGTTAACAAAACATCAAACTATCGATGTATCGCAATAGTCAATGTGGCGATGCAATACTGTCGATAGTAAATTTAACTATCGATAGTTATTGTCGATTGGACACTACAATTTTTATTTATTTATTTTATTAATCTTATCGCGGATTTATAACTTTGAATCAACGGCCTCCAAGAACACACGAAAACGACACCCATTAACTATGCTTTTTTGAGATACTATTGTGATCGCAATAGTAGGTATAGTATAGCTATTTATCGCAATCACATCTACTGACTGGCGTGGGTTTCATCCATTCATTATGAGCACAGTGTCATTTGTTGGAGAGTCGACCCACCGGGTCATTCGCGGGAGATAAAATCAGTGTTGTTTTGCCTAACAGTGTTTCCTTAGCCTGACAGTGCTTGAAACTGCTGACTAAAAATAATGCATCCGTTCCGTATTCACACAATGACTAAATAATTCGCTGAAATAGGAACAAATTGTGCTTCAATGGGCGTTCGTGCATGTGTGTACCTGATATCGATTGGTTTTGACAGTTGCAAAGAAACCGGTTCCTATCACGCATACCGTAACTGAAACGACGACAACTACCGCCCCAATCCACACATACGGTAAGTCTACGGTAAGTCTACGGACTACACAGTTGTGGTCGTATCATCCGGCTTGCTTGATCTCGTTGATTTGATCGTCTTGATTTCGGAACACCTTTAAAATAGTTGCAGTATTTAAATTCGTTTTTCAATCAATTGGAAGAACAGTTGTAATTTCCACGAAAAAGCTCGCGCTATTTTAATATAAATGTCAGCACAGCAAGCTGAATGTCGTGTTGAATGACATCGTGTCCTTGATCTAATACTTGCCACACTGTTAAGACCCGCTAAAATGTTTACGTAAACACATTAATTAGCACCTGGCACGGATATGACATTACCAATATGTTGAGTCATCAAGTACATAAGTTATTAGAAGAGTCTAGATCAAATTTTTAAAATTAACATAATAAAACATGTATTACCTGATATGTTTCAGAAACGTTTGTACAGGGCACGTATCGACTCTCAAATCAAACGTATACGAGCGAATTCGTCGATCTACACTCAAACAAGTCACTGGATCTGAAGAACACGTTTTGCGATGGCGTAAGTGTCGATATAATTTCATATCACGCAACTGTAGCATCTAAGTGCTAATACACGCATGCTGTGTTAAACGAAATCAGAAACGGTCTAATATTCGAGAGTATATTCACCAGATGTAAGCAATGCAATATATCGTTAACAACAACTTTCCGGCAGTTGGCAACATTGGAAATGTTCGGTGTTTTTCTCGTCGCTATAGTGCTGAACCGTATTGACAGAGCAATTGTGCCTGGTATTTATTGACACAGAATAGAAAAATAGACAAATGGACTTTGAAATGGTGGTCTTATCTGGTTTACTTGTTCGTGTGTAACAAATCGCTCAGACGGAATGTAAAGACACGCGCCTGGTATTTGTATTTTGAGTTCTTTATTAGAGCGGTGATGTAGTGCGTTCCGTGCCACACACGACAGAAGATAAAAGAAAGGTTTAGGTGGTCCTGGGTGTAGGACCTGGGATGTAGGTGGGCCTGAGTGTTAGAGGTGTAGGAGGTCTTGTAGTGTAGGTGGTCCAACGGGTTGTCTCATTGATGTATGCACCGCTGCACACTAGCTGTCAATCTACACTCGATAATTAATAGGTAGATAAAATCTACCCCCAGGGCACAGTATCCAATAGAACCGGACGTTGAACAGTGACGTAGACGGCGACGTTTTACTCTCGTTCAGCTACCGACCTGTGGACGAGGCTACAACGGTTGACTTGTCAAAGAACTGTATAAAAAAGGTTTCGTCTGTCCAGGTGTACAAGACGCTGAACGGTCAGACGATGGGCTACCAGGAGTGTTCAGTGACGAAATTACGGTACGATTCCCTGTGTCGCACGCACGCACGCACGCACGCACGCACGCACGCTTCCGTGCACACGCACTACTCGCATCACAAAAAAACCCACAAATTAACTTTGTTTCAAGAAAAGTATGTTGTCCTTATTCTCGAACCTGGATTATTTGTTTCCACCGATACCAACGTTTGAATAATAATACGATAAATACAAGAGTTACAAAAAACATAAACAACAGTAATAAATACACTCACCATATGCGTGTGCGGAATATATCAAACATGGTGAACACACAATAATATACATAATAATTCATGAGAAATGTAAAATATACATTATAACGAGGTAGCAAACATAATTTCGAAAAATAGCGAATCCACCACATTAGTGGTCTAAAGATCGTTCACCCTTTTGTAATATCAGGAGGCCTAAATGATCTTTTGTACATTAATTTTTTGCATTTGAATTTTTCGCTGTTATGCCGAACCGGAAATGGATATTTTCTCGTATTTAACTGGGTCTATGATAACCTGTTTTAATGCGATGCAGGAACGGGAGCATTGTCATCGATTTCGTACTTCGCTACGCTGCAAGAATGAGCGCTGGCGAGAAGGAATCGGTGCGTACGGCACTTGAAACTGCCAGCGGCCTAAAGGGTCTGGGCGCCCAATTCAAGAACATCAGTTTCTGCGGTAAGTTCCTTACGCGACAATAGAAACGGTAACTATCGTTTTCAGTCATATTAACTTATGGCATGGTGCATCTTAAACATCAATGCATGTTCAGACGTTTTCAGAGCATGTCTTGGTGTCCATTGTTATGTTATTTGTCTCACATCCTCGATTTATCTCTAAGGGCAATGTAGTTTTGATTTAAGTCACGAAATACGTTACCTCGTTTTGGTAAACAGACATAAGAACATTACTTAAGCTAATTAAATCATAATATGCGATTAATTGCTCAAATAATAAAATTAATTTAGTTTGATTTAAATTCAGTTAATTAATTAATGCAGCCAATTAACAATTAAACTGATCCGATGACTGCAGTGATATGTCGGTTTACCTTAACATTGCTTGGTAAACCAGCGTACACATCATGCGAAACCATAATAATAATAAGTGTCTTCATTACTGAAAAGAGTAACAACAAACACACGGTAATGATTAAATCTGACAAATAAACATCTCACACATTCAATAATACAAATATCAACCTTACATTTATACATCTTGTTTCCATGCACATAAAGTGTTATTATTTCATCAACAGAGAAGGGACGACAGCCAACGACGAAACGAGTTTCACCTCCAGTTGCTACCGGCCGGACAACGATATTTTCAGTCACACAAGTGAGAGGGACGGAAAAGACGGACACAGTTGCAGAGACAACAACTGCCGCACAGACAACAGCTGCTGCACAGGCAACAACTGCTGCACAGACAACAACTGTTGCACAGACAACAACTGTTGCACAGACAACAACTGCTGCACCGACAACAACTGTTGCACAGACAACAACTGCCGCACAGACAACAGCTGCTGCACAGGAAACAACTGTTGTACAGACAACAACTGCTGCGCAGACAACAACTGCTGCGCAGACAACAACTGCTGCACAGACAACAACTGCTGCACAAACAACAACTGCTGCACCGACAACAACTGCTGCACAGACAACAACTGTTGCACAGACAACAACTGCTGCACCAACAACAACTGCTGCACTGACAACAACTGCTGCGCAGACAACAACTGCTGCACGGACAACAACTGCTGCGCAGACAACAACTCTTGCGCAGACAAAAGCTGCTGCACCGACAACAACTGCTGCGCAGACAACAACTGTTGCACAGACAAAAACTGCTGCACCGACAACAACTGCTGCACAGGCAACAACTGCTGCACAGACAACAACTGTTGCACAGACAACAACTGCTGCACAGACAACAACTGCTGCACAGGCAACAACTGCTGCACAGACAACAACTGCTGCACCGACAACAACTGTTGCACAGACAACAACTGCCGCACAGACAACAGCTGCTGCACAGGCAACAACTGCTGCACAGACAACAACAGTTGCACAGACAACAACTGCTGCACCGATAACAACTGCTGCACAGGCAACAACTGCTGCACAGACAACAACTGCTGCACAGACAACTGCTGCACAGACAACAACTGTTGCACAGACAACAACTGTTGCACCGATAACAACTGTTGCGCAGACAACAACTGTTGCACGGACACCAACTGCTGCACCGACAACTGTTGCGCAGACAACAACTGTTGCGCAGACAACAACTGTTGCACGGACATCAACTGCTGCACCGACAACTGTTGCGCAGACAACAACTGTTGCACAGACAACAACTCTTGCGCAGACAACAGCTGCTGTACCGACAACAACTGCTGCGCATACAACAACTGCTGCACAGACAACAACTGCTGCACAGGCAACAACTGCTGCACAGACAACAAATGTTGCACAGACAACAACTGCTGCACAGACAACAACTGCTGCACCGACAACAACTGCTGCACAGACAACAACTGCTGCACAGACAACTGCTGAACAGACAACAACTGTTGCACAGACAATAACTGCTGCGCCGACAACAACTGTTGCACAGACAACAACTGTTGCACCGATAACAACTGTTGCGCAGACAACAACTGTTGCACGGACACCAACTGCTGCACCGACAACTGTTGCGCAGACAACAACTGTTGCACAGACAACAACTGTTGCGCAGACAACAACTGCTGCACCGACAACAACTACTGCACAGACATCAACTGTTGCGCAGACAACAACTGCTGCACAAACAACAACTGCTGCACCGACAACAACTGTTGCGCAGACAACTGTTGCACAGACAACAACTGTTGCACAGACAACAACTGCTGCACCGACAACAACTGTTGCGCAGACAACAACTGCTGCACCGACAACAACTACTGCACAGACAACAACTGTTGCGCAGACAACTGTTGCACAAACAACAACTGTTGCGCAGACAACAACTGCTGCACCGACAACAACTGTTGCCCAGACAACTGTTGCACAGACAACAACTGCTGCACAGACAACAACTGCTGCACAGACAACAACTGTTGCACGGACATCAACTGCTGCACCGACAACTGTTGCGCAGACAACAACTGTTGCACAGACAACAACTGTTGCGCAGACAACAACTGCTGCACCGACAACAACTACTGCACAGACAACAACTCTTGCGCAGACAACAGCTGCTGCACCGATAACAATTGTTGCGCAGACAACTGTTGCACAGACAACAACTGCTGCACAGACAACAACTGCTGCACAGACAACAACTGTTGCACAGACAACAACTGCTGCGCATACAACAACTGCTGCACAGACAACAACTGCTGCACAGACAACAACTGCTGGGCAGACAGCAACTGTGGCACAGACAACAACTGCTGCGCAGACAACAGTTGTAGCACAGACAACAACTGCTGCGCAGACAACAACTGCTGCCGGAACAGTGACGACAACACCAGCTACCTGTCCTGCATTCCTTCCAGCATGCCTGTACGACATTGGATCCGGCCAATCTGTTGTCAATGGTAATTACCACTCTATCATTCTCACTCTATGTAACGGCCGGAATCACGGAATCATCTGAAATAGACTGCGCGCAAACATACTAATTGATTGGTCGATATTCGCCACTGGGCTTGCTTGATTTTTTGTAATAATTTTGTTTGTGTGAATTCGATGAAGCAACTGATCGTTGTCGACGATATTAAAGTTACAAAGCCTGAATGTGTTATCGTAAAACCATGCTATAAACTACATATATTCTAACATCTTGCTTTGGTGAATGACAATTTAAAAATATGATAGTTATATGTTTATGAACATCGACCTTGCTGTTCAGCCTGCAATGTAAACATGATATGATATTCGAAACATTGAAACTAAGCAGATAATGGTCAACAGGTGGCGATGTTGTTTCCGGAGCCGACGATATAAAATCATTTTATATACGTGTATTTCATTTCAGTGACGTTCTGCGACGCTGGGCAATACTTCAGGTGCTGCGATGAGTTGACATACATGAGGTTTGGGTGCAACCACGGAACACTCACTCGGTATGAACATCAGGCGTGTACGGGTGGAACAATGTGTGTAGAAGCCGACTGTACACGCGACCCGTGTATGCAAAGGAAGCCATAAGCCTAATTGTAACGCACCGAAAACATTATGAGCTATTTAGCCGGAATTAACGCACAATAATATTATAGCCAAAATAGTATATATTCACTATTTCACTACTTCACGTTGACTTGGAATATGCTGCATCAACATTCCCAATATGATACTGCACTCGTAGAAGGAAATTACTTTTATGTTTCATTAACTTTACTCTAAAATGCAAGGTTTTTGTATGTTATATTTACTGTTTCAGTGCTTATTGCAAGTGTTTACTGTTTACCTTTATTTATACACAATCGGTCTTTTCCGTTTAATTTTTAACGTGTGCCTGCAATGACAACTATTATTACATTAAGTACTGTTACATTTACTTAAATTATTTAAAGTCAAGTTTCTTGTAAATATGGTATAATTATTACATTGATGACTATGCGCAAACTTTGTACAGTTGGTTATAGATCCAGGAGTTCGCCGGTTTAATTGGCCTGAAAGTGATTGCAGACAGAATGTATGGGCATTATAAGCCGGGACATTACTCTACAGTTTATTCAAGGCCAACTAGAAGATGACTATCTCGTTGTTGATTATGCATGTAATATGTATCTTTGTTACATAATATTATTATTTATGGGTGTTACTTGTTTGTCCAATTATGTTGGTGTTCTTCCGGTTGTCAGTTTGTGTAATGCTTCTTTATCTGTTTAGTATTATTACACACACACACACACACACACACACACACACACACACACACACACACACACACACACACACACACACACACACACACACACACACACACACACACACACACACACACACACACACACACACACACACACACACACACACACACACACACACACACACACACACACACACACACACACACACACACACACACACACACACACACACACACACACACACACACACACACACACACACACACACACACACACACACACACACACACACACACACACACACACACACACACACACACACACACACACACACACACACACACACACACACACACACACACACACACACACACACACACACACACACACACACACACACACACACAACCTACCGATTGGTTGCTGGATGAGGTGAAGCTAGGTAGACTTTCTCTGATGCCTCGTTGTATTGCCACTGGCATAGGAAAAAATCGGTTTTTCCTTGCGATTGGCCACCATCCGTACTGATAGTTTTGATGGACTTGTTGTGAATACATGTCTACTGGTTTCTGCTTGAACTTAGTTCTTTCCTTTAAAATTTGGCAGAACACATTTACACGCCAGGTGCAAGGAATTACAACGTACTTGTCCAACCACCGCCGGAACAATCATTAGAGAGTTCAAATTCTAAACAGGCGGCCTGCTCCATCTCTTCCTAATCATATTTCAATCAAGTCTCTATGTGACTCGTTCTCTAGTCATTTCAAGGACAAAATCAGTCTTATCCGTTCTGCTTTCCCAGATCATACTTTAAGTACTGTAAACGTGGACTCTCCACGAGTAAATTCTTTACTTGTATCATTTGAACCTGCCACAGCTGATGAAGTGAAGAAAATAATTATGTCCTGCCCAAATAAGTCATGTGATCTTGATCCACTACCAACCGTCCTGTTGAAATCTTGTCTTAATACATTGCTCAAACCGATAACGGATATTATAAATGCGTCACTGTATTCTGTCTTGTTTCCGGATGATTTCAAACACGCCCATGTCAAACCACTTCTTAAGAAGACATCTCTGCCTAAAGAAGATCTAAACAGTTATAGACCTGTTTCCAATCTCAGCTTTATTTCCAAAATACTGGAAAAAGTCGTAGCAAGCCATCTAAGGTCTCACATCAGCTCAAATTGCTTATCTAATGTGTCACAATCAGCTTACAAAGAGTTTCATTCTACAGAAACTGCTCTCTTAAAAGTACACAGTGACGTTACCTTAAACATTGACAAAGGAAAAGTAACAGCACTTACCTTGCTCGTTCTGTCTGCCGCCTTTGATACCATATATTACAACATCCTTATTAAACACTTATCATTGTGGTATGGCATATCTGGCACAGCTCTGAACTGGTTTTTATCATACCTAACTGGTAGACACCAAACCGTAAAGATACCAAACTGTGTCTCGACCGCACTCCCCACTTCGTGTGGTGTCACCCAGGGTTCTGTTCTCAGGCCTTCATAATATTGCTATCAATGATATTACAAAACTTCAACGTGTCCAAAATTGTTTGGCTAGGGTAGTTCCACGATCTCCTCGTTTCTCTCGCTCAGTGCCACTTCAAAAATCATTGGATTGGCTCCCTGTGCGATATCGCATTATTTTTAAGATCTGTACAATTACCTATCAACCCCTTTCAACCAAACAACCTGCATATTTACATTCAATGCTCACTCCAGCAAGACACCCCAGACTGCTTCAGTCGTATGGTTCTGATTTACTTTCTGTTCCCAGAGTTAAGACAAACGCTGGAAATCGAGCTTTCTCGGTTGCCGCACCAACACTGTGGAATTCACTCCCCGACAGCATAAAATCAGCAAGAAATATAGCTTCATTTCGCCGTAATCTGAAAACCTATGTTTGTTAAATTGTCGATCCTCTTAGCTTCTTGGCACCTCCATCCATCGGTTGACGACTTTTTGTATTGTTCATGATTACGAGAATGCCTAATCCTTTGGTTTTGTTGCGCCAGTGAGCTCGGATTTTCCGAGGATATTATATTATATATAATGTTGAATATGAACATGAGTGAGTTTAATCTAATTTGGTCCATTATTTAACACCATGAACATTAAAAAAATATTATCTTTGCTAATGTGTAGCTGAGGGCAAATTATATTTATGACAATTTTGGGGAATACCTGACCTGTGCACAAGCTCTATGAATTTCCTCTAACAATGTTGTTGTGAAATTCCACTCAAGCGTCACGGCGTGATCTCGCACCAGCGTCATTCGCTAATGTACAACGGCTCCAGTCGTGCGTGACCTTTGCTGGCACAACTCCAGTTACTCCTTGGCGTGCTGGGGTGCGTTACGTGTAATCTGATAAATAGGAAGTTTCAGCTGTACGTCTTTCGCTCTACGTATCGCCATAGTTCCGTAACTTATTGGCACTGATTTACATATACGTAAACACAGACAGAATGGCCTCCATTAGTGAATACGCTACTTATCAGTTTTTAGACGTTATTTCACAGAAAGCATGCTTAAGTTTTACATGACATTTAATCAAGATATCTAAGAATAATTATACCTTAACAGGGCAGGATAAACACCAATAATTTTACTGTAGTTAATACGTTTACGAACGAGTCTACACCCTCGCTGATGGAAAATCATTCATGCAGGGCATGTGTACGGCGAGAAATACACCAGCGCGGTGTGTGGCGGGGGTCTCAACCTCAGTCCCACCTCAGAGCGTACTGAGACTGTTTTGATATGAAGCTCGAGTAGTTGTTGCAAGCGATGCTCTAGTCATATCGAGTTCTAATATAAAAGTACGTTGGGCCTCAGTGACTATGGAATTAATGTTGGTTCGGCATCTAGCAAATTTGCTGCTCGCTTTGCCTCGTCTATCTGAAAGCGAGAAAGGCGATCAACAATGGTATTCTGAAAACCTGGAACATGTTGACAACGGAACAGAATGTTATACTTCAAACAGGCCAACACTGAGCTGATCTTATTGACTATCTCGATTACACCAGAGTTGTCCGTCATGAAAAGAATGTTGTGGTTAGCTAGATACCGACCAAACATCTCAGTAACCCGAACTAACGGATACAACTCAAGTAATTTTATGTCGGCCGATGAAAACGATCTGTGTCATTTCTCGGCTACCCACTTCTTGCCAAAAACTGCAGCAAAACGTATGTCGCTAGACGCATCAGTGTACAGTTTAATATTTTGAGAGTATGCAAAATTACAAACTATTCACTATAGAGTTACTGTGCGCCCTATGGAACAAGACAAACTATGTTTTAATGTTGTTTCTTACTAGTTACTTTTCCCAGTTCTACGTTTAGTGTCAGTATTCCTTCTTTTGTCGACCTAGTTTTGTGTGCTGAATTAGCTCGTTATCACCATTCCCCAAAATAACTGGATCTGAACATTCTGGGATGGAAATGTGCAGTTCCAAACGTATGTCCACCACTTTTGCCATATACAATAACAATGCATTGGTGGGGAAAGTCATTATGATTCCCACTGCACCTTTGTACTCTACAATACAACATAACCGCAGGAAAGACTGGGAACTGAAACTGTGACAAAGTTGCAATGACTTTGTAATTTTGTGCACTGGCAAATAGGCATTATTTGTCTTTGTTTATTTAGTTATACAAAATACCAAAATTGCATTTATAACAGGTAGCGCAAAGGTAGCAGCTGCCTTATAAACCACGCTAGCTCCGAACTTTACTAGCTGAAAGCGTTTGAAGATGTGTATATGTTTGGAAGGTTTGACACCACTGTATTCTTGCTCCCTGAATATAAAGGTGATGCACCAGATCTATGTAGAGGCAGATTGGTAAGCAGTAGATGAATACTACTACTTCTAGACAAGGTGTTGATCTGAATATAAAAGTGAT
>OY759267.1:19395937-19475937 GCA_963662155.1 Lamellibrachia columna | reverse complement strand
CAGCGACTTCTTATGGCGGTTATCGGGTGTTTGATATTGTGCGCTATTGGCCTGGTGATATATTTCTTTTGTAAGCATACCTTGTCTACTATCTGCACAGAGTGGCTTTGTTGCATTAATCAAGAATGCATTGGATCATAATCACGCAGCTAAAGAGATGCCGGTTAATTTCGCAGGATATATAATTCAGTATTCGCTCTGAATTCAGTATTCAGATTTACAGTCATTAATCAGTATCCAGATTATGCTGCCTAACAGTGTTTCGTTGACTTCCATAGCATGACAGCGTTTGACTCTCTCGATATAGGGATCAGTGGAAAAAGACAACAATTGCAGATTAAATATAATAATTATATCAGCGCAGTAATTAATGGCTGAATATTTGGCAGAGTTGGTGTCTGAATAAAATATTTGCGCGCGCATGCATGTGTGTGTACTTGTGTGTATACACCGATATCAGTTTTGGCTTTGTTGGTTTTAATTCAGTGTTCTTTTGTCTAACAGTGTTTCCTTGGTTTGACAGTGCTCAAAATTGCTGATTAAAAATAATGCATTCGCGCAGTAATTACACAATAGCTCAATAATTCGCTGAAGTCGGAACAAATTGCGCGTCAATGTGCGCGTGCATCTGTGTACACTGATGGCAGTTGATTTTTTATAGTTCCAGAAAAACCTCCTGTCACTACTACAGTAACTCAAATGACGACAACTCCCGTCCCAGTCCACACGTACGGTAAGTCTACGGACGACAGAGTTGTGGTCATATCTGATCGTCTTGAAGTAAGACGTCATCATACATTGCGAGACTTTAACGCGATTTTGGAACACCTTTAAAATAATTGCAGTGTTTAAATTCGTTTTTTTTTTATAAATTGGAAGAGACGTTGTAATTTGCACGAAAACGATCGCGCTATTTTGACATAAATGTCGACACAGTAAGCTTTTGAATGACATCAACCATTAATCTTTGATCTCACACTTTCCACAATGCTAAGACCCGTGAAATATTTACGTAAATATTTTAATTTGCACTTAGGACAATTTATTCAGACATACGTTTAGTTGTATTCTATATTAGGCTATAAATAGCTGAAGTCATCATACCAGTTACTACAAGATAAAATTTAACAAATTAACTAAATAAAATATTTATGAATCTGGTATGTTTTAGAAACTTTTGTCCAGGGTACGTATCGCCTCTCCAACCAAACGTACACGACCGACCTCGACGATCTGCAGTCAAACAGATCGCGGGAACTGAACACCACGTTTTGTAATGGGGTAAGTGTTGATGTGGTTTCACACTATGGAACTCCATCCATCGATGGAATTACGTTTTCTTAGCTTCTAAGTTGGTAAAACCTGTTGCTTGGTGCAAAAAGCGTAATGTCGACGTGATGCGTGATAAGCATATGTCTAGTTGGAAAAACATGTTACTTGGTGTAAAAATTATAATATCGACGTAATGCGTGATAAGCATATTTGACGAGTTCTTTATTAGAGCGATGACGCCGCGCGTTCCCCGGCACTCGCGGTCGAGCAATAAAAGTTGTGCTGTGGTTGCCGTACTTCGGGTCATCGCAGGACTGCACCTTTTGAAGGCCCAGTTTCAACTATCGAACCCGGACCCTGTGGTATTTTGCCAAACGCTAGTCATTGCTCTTGACGTCACGCCTGTAATCCAACAATGGAAAAGAGGAAGTGCTATACCGGAATAGTATTGGGCCTTTATTAGTTATGGTAATTCCGACACGAACTACAGCTAGAGCTGTCGATTTGATCTAAGTATAATCGGCCAAACAACGACGTGACTAGACTAGGAAGTTATGTGGAGGAAACCCCAATTGGAATTCCGTTATATAAACCAATCGTTTGTATTATATTCCCTTTTAATCAGCGAAGACTGCGAAGGGTTTATTATGTACACGGGCACCTTTAAATACAGGGTATGTTACTTTAGTGTTCGAGTGATTATAAATAAACTGTTTGCAAAACACTAAAAGTCGTTTGTTGTGATCAACGAAATATCAATAGAAAAGAGCACAACACATGTAGTAATTCACATATATAATGTAGCGTAACATGCTACCGTAATAAACATAATTATCGATAACATAGAATCACTTGGCGAGAACACGTCGTTACGGATGATAACAATCAATGCTCTAAAAGTCACTTCCGGTACATCTGTCCTTGTAGACGTCGGCGCCACAGAACCTCCCCCCAGAGCTTGAGTACGGGTTCAAGGTCGATATCGAACTGGTACCCGTACAACTCGGCCACCTTTAGTAGTAGGTAGCTGTGGTGGAAGAGCTCCTATAATATCAGTGTCTAGGAACGCCGGTTTCAGTCGGTCAATGGATACAGTTTCATGTCGGCCGTTGTAATCCAAGACGAAGAACTTCTCGTTCCGTTGAAGGATGAGAAACGGGCCATCGTACGGTCGCTGCAGAGGGGTGCGATGTGCATCATGTCGAACGAATACGTGTGTCGCTGATGTCAACGCAGTGGGAACAGCAGTTCTGTGTGAACCATGATGTTCCGGAATGGTAGGTCGCAAATCTCGCATAGCAGTGCGCAGACGTGGGAGGAACGCGGCTGGATCGTCTACGTGTCCAGCGGGTAGTTGTTCGAAGAACTGTCCAGGTAAACGCAGTGGCATACCAAACACTAGTTCGGCCGAGGAACATCCTAGATCTTCCTTCACAGCAGCACGTATCCCGAGTAGAACTGTCGGAAGCACCAAGATCCAACAGTTAGCAGCTGCTTCGAGACGACTTTTCAGTGATGACTTGAGTTGACGATGGAATCTCTCGACCATGCCGTTGGCTTGCGGGTGATAAGATGTCGTTCGAACACGAGTGCATGCCATGATTTTCATTAGCTCCGTCCAGAGATTGGACTCAAACTGTCGTCCTCTATCCGAAATGATTGTCGACGGAACCCCGAATCGTGAGATCCATTGGTCGAGAAGAGCGCGAGCACAACATTCAGCAGTTGCATTGACCATTGGTATAGCTTCGGGCCAACGGGTGAAGCGATCCACCACTGTGAACAGGTAATTATATCCCTGCGAATGAGGAAGTGGGCCTACAATGTCAACATGAATTGCATCAAAACGGCGATCGGGAATGTCAATCTTGTGAACAGGAGAAGCGATGTGTCGCTGAATCTTCGACTGTTGACATGAACAGCAGTTCCGCGCCCATTGCGTAACCTCTCGATTGAGACCATGCCACACGAATCTGGCAGAAACCAGGCGTTTGGTTGCTTTGCCACCAGGATGAGAAAGATTGTGCAACTGATCGAAAATGTCTCGACGTAAGACACGTGGCACAACAGGTCGAGCATATCCTTGCGAGATATCACACAACAGCGTATCAGTTGAATCGAGAAGTGGCAGATCTACGAGTTGCAACCCAGTGATAGCCGTACGATAGGCCGGCATTTCGTCGTCTTCTCGTTGTAACTGTGCCATTCTTTCGTAGTCGACTGCAGACGATGTAATGGCATTATTCTGATCACACAGTTCAGCTCTTGAGAGTATATCAGCAACCACGTTGTCTTCTCCTTTGAGATATCTGAGATCGGTAGTGAATTCAGCAATGTACGATAGGTGGCGCGTCTGTCGAGGCGAATGTTTGTCAGAGGGGTTGCTGATGGCGTAGGTCAACGGTTTATGATCTGTGTTGACATGAAACTCTCGCCCTTCTACAAAGTATCTGAAGTGGCGAAGAGATAGATACACGGCCAACAGTTCACGGTCGAATGTACTGTAGCGAGTCTCTGGTGGTTTGAGCTTTCTTGAGAAGAAGGAAATGGGTCGCCATTGTCCACGAACCAGTTGAGAAAGCACCGCTCCCACAGCAACGTCAGATGCATCAGAAGTAATGCTGGTTGGTGCATCATGATGGGGATGAGTGAGCATCGTTGCATCGGCCAACGCTCGTTTGCTTGCCTCAAAAGCAGTCTCACATTCCTCTGTCCATGTGATGTCCTTCTTTGTAGCAGTTGACCTCTTTTCATCTGTAGCGTCTGCTGACAACAGTCGATGAAGAGGGTGCAAGATCTGCGCGCAACGTGGTATAAAGCGGTGGTAGAAGTTGACGAGACCGAGAAATTCTCGAAGTGAACGCGTGTTGGTCGGTCTAGGGAATTCTCTCACCGTCAGAACTCTGTCTGGCAGGGGGGAGGCACCTGACGAGTCAATGTTATGTCCCAAAAATTCCAGACTTGTCGCGCCAAATTCACACTTAGCCGGATTCAGAACCACGTTATGCTCGGCTAACGTTTCAAAGAGGCGACGTAGATGTTCTCTGTGTTCAACCTCTGATCTGCTGGCTATCAGGATATCGTCTAAATACACGAAGACGAAGTCTAATTCACGACATACATCGTCCATGAATCTTTGGAATGTCTGTGCAGCATTCCGCAGACCATATGGCATTCGTACGTATTCGAACAACCCGAATGGTGTGATTATCGCTGTCTTTTGGATATCCTCAGCCGCCACTGGAATCTGATGATATGCGCGAACGAGATCAACTTTGGAGAATATTCTCGCTCCTGCCAGTTTCGCTGTAAAGTCTTGTAGATGTGGGATCGGGTAGCGGTCAGGGACTGTGATGTCGTTAAGAGCGCGATAGTCACCACATGGACGCCATTGTCCAACTCCTTTCTTGGGGACCATGTGTAGAGGAGAAGACCACGCACTGGACGATCTTCTAATCACTCCCATGTCTAACATCGTTTCAAACTCGCGTTTAGCAATCGTCAACTTTTCAGGTGCCAGGCGACGAGCCTTGGCGAAGACAGGACGACCTTTGGTTTCGATAGAGTGCGATACATGAAGCTTTGAGCGTGTTGTGGCAAAGTCTGTTCGCGTAAGAGACGGGAAATCAGTCAGAATGGTTTCATATTCTGATGGTGATTTGAGGAAATGCAGTCGGAGAGGTTGTAGTGCTGTAGTTTGAAGAGACACGTGTGCAAATGATGCAGCTTCTATTATACGGTTGTTCTTCATGTCTACAACGATTCCATTGGAGCGAAGAAAATCAGCACCAATGAGCGCCATGCGTACGTCTGCAATTTGGAATTTCCAGGTGTAGTTACGTTGAAATCCAATGTCAAGGGAGATGTTTCGTTCTCCATATACTGTAATTCTCGAACCATTGGCTGCTACCAACGGTTGACCTTGTTTACTCTCGAGTTTTTCGCGACTTGTTGCTGGAAAAACGCTGACCTCTGCACCCGTGTCGATCAAAAAACGCGTTTTGGATGCATGATCGGTGAGGTAAAGTAGGCGAGAAACATGGCTGCATCCACTATTCGCCACTAGTGGGCAGCTTTGGCTTTTCCCGACCAAGAACACGGCGATCGACATTTACGAGCTTTGGTACCGAACTTAGCATGAAACCAACACAGTTGGTTGTCACTGGTATGTCGAGGTACGTTCTGTTGCTCTACTTGGTTCCGCAGTCTTGCATTTTCTCTTCTGAGTGAGTCGATTTCGAGGAGTGTTTCTGAAGACAGAGAAGACAGTGAAGGCTTTTGCGTAGAGGTATCCGCTTCAAGGGTGTTACAATTCACTCGGTTGCCCACAGCCATCATGACATCTGCTTGTGTTGCCAATTCAGTCAGTGGAACGTTGGCACGCGTGGCCAAAGCTACTTGAACGTGATCTGGGAGACGAGTGAGGAATAGACGACGAAAAACGATGTCGTTTAACGATGCGGCTCCAGTGCCTCTCAGTCTTTGCATTTGACGAAGTAAAGATGATGGTTTTTGATCTCCTAGAGAGACGCCAGTTAACAACCGATCCATCCTTTCTTCTTCTGTAACACCCAGGCGTGTAATGAGAGCGTTTTTGAGAGCATCATATTGATTCTCAGCTGGCGGTTCGAGAATCACATCTTCTATTTCAGCTGCGACTGATGGAGCTAGCGCACCGATGATGTGACCGAACTTGGTCTCTTGTTGTGTTATGCGCATTGCCGTAAATTGTCCTTCAATTTGTGCAAACCACAATCGCGGATTTTCCGTCCAGAAGGGAGGAATTTTTATGCTCACAGCGTTAGTGAACGTCGCTTCGGCCATGATGTTTTGTGATCACGTCAGGGTCACCAATTTAGTGTTCGAGTGATTATAAATAAACTGTTTGCAAAACACTAAAAGTCGTTTGTTGTGATCAACGAAATATCAATAGAAAAGAACACAACACATGTAGTAATTCACATATATAATGTAGCGTAACATGCTACCGTAATAAACATAATTATCGATAACATAGAATCACTTGGCGAGAACACGTCGTTACGGATGATAACAATCAATGCTCTAAAAGTCACTTCCGGTACATCTGTCCTTGTAGACGTCGGCGCCACATTACTTATAAATAAATACAATTCGTTGACATAATTATTATGGAGACAATGCTTACATAGTGGTGAGTGGAATCACCTGGCCTGTTTTTATGATATACCAACATTCGTTTGTCCTATTTAGCATTGCGATAAAGCAAACTGTTCATGCCACCCTCCAATATTTGACATTTTAGTACACTCCCCCTCGAATTTGAGAACATTTCCAATTATCTCCCGTCGATACACACACGAATCATTCTGATTGTGCTTTGTATTGAGACAACCGATGGTTTATGTGTCAATGTGTAAAGTTATCAGCACAGCGCACTGACGCACGCACTGGTGAATGTCTCGACACTTGTTGAATTATGGGTAGAACGTTAGGAATATGTACCTTTCGGGCGAAATAATAAATAATATAGTTAGGGTTATTTGTTATCGGAATGATATCATCGACTGTTAAAAGGATTCAATGGTCCCGCGGGGTAGGATGTCATAAAGATAGATAGCATCTGACTCCAGGGCCAAGTAGGCCTATACAACAAACCTGGATGTTGAATGACGACGTAGACGACGACGTGTTGTCATCGTTCACCTACTGACCTTTGGACGAGGCACCGAGGTTGTCTTAATATATTACAATGCTATATGTCTGTGTCCAGGTGTACAGGACTCTGAAAGAAGGTCTTGCGACAAGCTACCAGAAATGTGCAGTGACGAAGTTACGGTACGTTGTGTAGCTGATTCCCCGGGCCGTACTGTTGCACCCGTGCACACCCGTAGTATGGCTGGCTGCTTCTATGCACCCGTGCACACCCGTAGTATGGCTGGCTGTTTCCATGCACCCGTGCACACCCGTTGTGCGGCTGGCTGCTTCCATGCACCCGTGCACACCCGTAGTATGGATGGCTGGTTCCATGCACCCGTGCACACCCGTAGTATGGCTGGCTGCTTCCATGCACCCGTGCACACCCGTAGTATGGCTGGCTGCTTCCATGCACCCGTGCACACCCGTAGTATGGCTGTCGGCTTCCATGCACCCGTGCACACCCGTAGTATGGCTGGCTGCTTCCATGCACCCGTACACACCCGTAGTATGACTGGCTGCTTCCATGCACCCGTGCACACCCGTAGTATGGCTGGCTGCTTCCATGCACCCGTGCACACCCGTAGTATGGCTGGCTGCTTCCATGCACCCGTGCACACCCGTAGTATGGCTGGCTGCTTCCGTGCACCCGTGCACACCCGTAGTATGGCTGGCTGCTTCCATGCATCCGTGCACACCCGTAGTGTTGCTGGCTGCTTCCATGCACCCGTGCACACCCGTAGTATGGATGGCTGCTTCCATGCACCCGTGCACACCCGTAGTATGGCTGGCTGCTTCCATGCACCCGTGCACACCCGTAGTGTTGCTTGCTGCTTCCATGCACCCGTGCACACCCGTAGTATGGCTGGCTGTTCCATGCACCCGTGCACACCCGTAGTATGGCTGGCTGCTTCCATGCACCCGTGCACACCCGTAGTTTGGTTCGCTGGTTCGCTGGTTCAATGCACCAATGCGAAGTGGGGTTGGATAGTTCAATGAACCTGTGCCCACGCATAGTGGTATTGGCTGGTTGAATGCACCCGTGCACACAATTAGTGGGTTTGGATGGTTCCATGCACACGGATTACTCCCTTCAAAATAAACCACATATTTATGTTTTGCTTTTTTATAAAAGAACATTGTACTTATATATTAAAACCTGCACTAGTTGTTGCTTTCCACCGGTACAAACGTTTAAATGATAGAACGGTAATGCAAACGTTTAAATGATAGAACGGTAATACAAACGTTTAAATGATAGAACGGTGATACAAACGTTACATAAAACACAAACAACAGTAAAACACGTATTCACCATACACAGTTCAGCCGGACAGGAAATTAAACATGCTTTCTCACTTAGACGGGTCAATGATCATCTGTTTTGATGGGATGCAGGAAAGGAAGTATCATCGTCGATTATGAACTTAGCTACGCTGGAAGCATTGGCGATGAAATGAAGGCGTCACTACATACGGCTCTAAAAGCAGCCAGCGGTCTGAAAGGTCTGGGCGGCGAATTCAAGGGGATCACTTTCTGCCGTAAGTACCTTACGCGACATTAGAAATGGTAACGTAACATAGCGACACCAATGACATAGTCTAAATCAAACGTCAAAGCGTTTTCATGGTATCGGTGTCCACTTTTGTTTCTGTTACACTACTCCTATTCTCGATTTATCACAAAGGTTAACATCATTTTGATTTTCCATTAATTTATAAAGTATAAAGTAGAGTCATGAAATACGTTGCCAACTCCTCGTTCAGGCAGACATATATAAGAACATTAGTTTAAGTTAATTAAATTGTAATAAATTAATAAATAATACAATAAATGAATTGCTCAATTAATCAAAATCATTTATTTAATTTAAATTCAGTAAATTGATTAATGCAGCCAATCAACAATTAAACAATTTACATTAACATTGCTTGGTTAACCTGCTTACACACCACAGTAAACTATAATAACAATAATAATTTTCGTGTTACTGAAAAGAGTAACAACAATCTCGTGATTAAGACTAAATCGACAAATAAATATCTGACATATTAATGAATAACAATACCAACATTGCATTTATACATCTTGTTTCTATGTATACGATATTTAATATATTTCATCAACAGAGAAGGGAACGCAGCCAACAACGAAAAGTGTTTCACCTCCAGAGGTCGCTACCGGCCGGACAACGGTATTTTCCGTCACACAACTGACAGGGGCGGAGAAGACGGACCCAACAACAACAGCAGAAAAAACAGAAGAAACAAAAGTGGCACCAGTAATAATTTCAACAACGCCACCTACAATATCAACAACTGCAGAAAAAACAACAGTTGCGGAAACAACAACAACGGCTGCAGAAACAACAACAACGGCTGGAGACCCAACAACAACGGCTGGAGACCCAACAACAACGGCTAGAGACCCAACAACAACGGTTAGAGACCCAACAACAACGGCTGCAGAAACAACAACCACAGAAACAGCAAAACCAACGACCTCTGCAGAAACAACACGAAGTTCACAAACAACAACAAGGGCTGCAGAAACATCGACAACTTCCGAAGCAACAACAACTGCAGAAACAATAACTGCAGAAGCAACAACAACAGCAGACAGAACAACAACAACGACAGCTGCAGAAACAACAACACTGGCTGCAATTGAAATATCAACAGCTACTGAAACAATGTCGTCGACTCCGGAAACAACAAGAACTGCTACAGAAACAGCAACAACGGTGGCAGAAACAATAACTACAGGATCAACAACAGCTGTTGGAGAAAAAAAAACTACAGAAGCAACTACAGCTGCTAAAACAACAATTACAGAACGGACAGCAATTGCTGGAGAAACAACAACAACGGCTGCAGAACCAACAACAACGGCTGGAGAACCAACAACAACGGATGGAGAACCAACAACAACAGATTCAGTGTCAACAACAATGACAGACTCAGAAGGAGCCACCATTACAACAGACACAAACACGACTACAACAACGACAACAATGTCAACAAATACATCGTCATCCGCTGGAACAGTGACGACACCACCAGCTGCCTGCCCTGCATTCATTCCAACGTGTTCGCAACCTTTTAACAATGGTACGTTTCAAACAATCTCCTCTGTAATCATAATCTGAGATAGACTGCACGCAAACTTACCAGTTGATTGCTCAGTTTTTAAAACGTGATATTCACCACCGCACCTGTCTCATTGTGTAATCTTTTGATATAGTTATATTTAATAATATGCACGTATACCAGATAGTACCGTATAACGAAAACATTTGTGTATTCAATAGGCGTCCAATACCAGCTTATTAACATCCAATTGATGTGCCACACAAATATTCAGGCATCATACATTGCCAGAATAACGAATAACAGCTGATTGCAAATGTTTCTGGCTAGACACTAATTAAATCATATCATTCCAGGAACGTCTTGTGAAGCAGGACACTACTATAGGTGCTGCGACGAACAGAAATACATGGAGTTCGGGTGCACCCATGGAACACTGAGGGGGTACGGGCAACGGACGTGTTCGCCTGGAGCAAAGTGTGTTGACATACCGGGTTGTATAGGAAACCCGTGTGGAGATCGGGCCGACTCGTGAAGCTTGCAACACAAGTGTAGTTTGCACGCATCGATAAACACAGAATCTGTTACTTCGAACTATTTAGTCGGAATTAACGCACAATAATAACACACGAGTATATCACTATACTTCACGTAAGGTATGGTAAGGTTTAAAATAGTGGCTATCAAAACAGGTAAACATTGTGCAGGTCAATGCTGATCGTGGACGTGACTTCCGTCCTCCCGCCGATTACATGACAAAGTTACGAAATTTCACCAAGGGTGAAATTCGTCAGTTTTCAGCGTTTCCATTTTCACTTCACTTAATGCGATGATCCTTGTACCAAAACGTAGTTTGTATTCACTTAGTTTTAAAGCATCGAATAGCACGCATTGTCATATGTTAGGTACTGTCACAATGTATGTTTTTTTATTTTAAAGTCAAGTTTCTTGTAATATTATAATTGTAACAATGATTACTATGGACACACTTTGTACAGTTTGCAGTAGATCCATTACATTGGCCGGTTAATTAATCTGTAAATGGTTGGTCTGAAAGTGCTTCGAGTCGAAATGATATGCCAGGACACCATTGTTCCGTTTGTACAGGTGCCAACTAGAAGATAGTTATCTCGTTCTTGATTATGCATGTCATATATAGCTTTGCTACATAATATTATTATTTATGGTTGCTACCTGTTTGCCCAAATACATTTGATGTTCTTCAGTTTGTGTAATGTTCATTATATGTTAAATCTTATTTTATAGTTCATTATATATAATAAATCTCTAAACGTGTGTTGCGAGTGGTAAATTTGTTCAACTTAAAATGGACCTGCCGTGTAATGTACAATCGTTTACAATTAAACATAACTCGAGGTGCGTGTTAATTCTGCCGGCGAAAGTGTTGTTGAACCGATTAAACCACTGAGTCGTGTCAACAAATGTTGTAATGTGCGCCGGTTCATGATGCGTGTGATGTGCAATGTGTAATGAGAGCTGACCCAGTCGCACAATCACGCCGCGGAGAATCTTAGCTAGTCGAATAAATGCGCGATTATCAAAGTAAGTTTAGCGATGTACGACTGGCATAAAACACTAGCTGCATAACCATGTACCTGCTGCGAACTAACTGAAGTCGCGAAAAAGCTTCTTGAACACACCAAAAAAAAACCGCTGAACGCAGCGCCCAGTAGTCAGGGACCGAACTTAACGCTCGCCCCTCGCCCGAGGCGAGTAGAAATTCCTGGGGATGAGTAACCTTTGGCCTGCACTAGTCCCACTGGCAAGTAGCTATTTTCCACTCGTTTTGTAACAATATAAATGCAAGCAATTTGAATTAATCGTACATACGTAAACGTAATACATTATATCGAAAAATAAAATTTTAAATCAACGTTCCCGATATATCCAATTTCGTAAACGAGCTGCCACTATTCGTTACAACGTAGTCAAAAAAAGGTGCACACGGGTACAAATATAGTACACTGAACAGTACTAACTTTTACCCGTCGTTCTTCTGCGTTTCCTTTCGAAATCGTGTGGAATTTCATAAAAGGGGTCCAACCCCCCAAAAGAAAACTGAGCGCCGATGATAAAGTTGCGCATAAGCGTAGGTACGATGCGTGTGAGAGGAAACGAGAATTTCAGCCGCACTGGCTTAAGCAATTCTCATGGCTCGAATACAAAAGTTCGTCTGCTGGCGCTGGCGTTGCCGCTCACGCTGGCGTTGCTGTTGGCGGTGCCGCTGACCGGCGTGACGACGACGCTGTCGCCGACGTTGAAGGTGGGGAGAGTGACGGGACGGCGAAGAACAGTTAGGCTGAACTAAACATGAGAATGTTTTGTAAGTACTGCTGCAAGTATGAGAAAGCAGGCAGTTTTGTCGTCATGCCCAGTATTTAAATTGGAGAGTATCATTATCAAAGCTCACAATAGTTCTGCAAGCTATATGAAATGGCATTTAAGAGAAAAAGCAGAGAGCAACCCAGGGTTAAGTGTGGCGGACAAGACGATGGACCAGCGACATTTTACAAAATGTATAAGCTTTTTTGGAACGCACATGCCATTGCCAGACACTCAAGACCATAATATTATACAGACTTTGTGTGGATGTGAACATTGGATGACATGAAAGGGGTACATATTGGCAACACCTACAGAAACGACAAGCAGTTGACAACGTCCAGAACCTCGGGATTTGAGTTAGTACTAATTGAATAAAATAATTACGTTGCATCATCAATTATGAAATTGATATTTATTTGTTCATTTTATGTTTAAGGAGCATTACCGGTCAACATAAGAATTTGCATAAAGAGGTCGCATTTTGACGATGTCCACCATAAATGCGGACTAGTGATTTTTCATGGGGATGAGTCACATGAAGACGACGTCATAAACACATCGCCATTAATCGGTAATATTGTTTAGCACATTAATTCGAAATCATAAAACTTGACACACAAAAAATCCCGAAATATTATGTTGATCCTGTTGTCACTGACACAGAGAGAAAGCCGGCCTTCTTAGCTACAGAACACCTTTCGACACTGTCTGGGCCGTTGGTTGTCGAGCTAATTAAGGTTAGGGTTAGGGTTCGAATTGTTACCCGATCGAAACCGCAAAAATCTCCCGAATGTAGCAAGTGTATAATAAATAAATGTGATTATGAGGTCTTCTTAAGTGTTATAATTTAACCCGATGCGGGACAAGTTGGAACGACAAGCGGGGCAAGTTGGAACGACCAGCGGGGCAAGTTGGAACGACCAGCGGGGCAAGTTGGAACGACCAGCGGGGCAAGTTGGAACGACCAGCGGGGCAAGTTGGAAGGCCCTGCGGGGCAGGTTGGAACGCCCCGCGGGGCAAGTTGGAACGACCAGCGGGGCAAGTTGGAACGTTATGTGTTGTTCCTTTGCGGCAAGTATATCTGTATAATAAATGTATGGCTTTTAATTGTTTTAATTCATATCTAGGATATATGGCTAGGTTATACAAATTGGCCTGACCTAAAATACTTATAGGAACATAATGGACAGATCCTCCATTGGGACACCATTGAAACAATGCACTGAACAGAATCGGCACCGTCTCATTCACAACACATTACATTAAAACATACTTAAACACGGCACTAATTTGTACTAGTAGTTTTGTCTGTAATACGTATGTATGTACACATTACCAGTGTAACAACCAGCCCCGGTCTCCCCTACTATAACCGATCAAGCTCGTTCGTCTAAGCAACCTGCATATACTCCTATAAAATATTCTATTCAGCTGCGACAACAACATATCCGTCTGTCGACAGCTTTAGCATAGTATGCTGATTTAGAGATTGCCTAACCCTGTATTGGTGCGCCTCCGGGCTCGGATTCGGCGCAGCGGAAGTGTACATGTTGCATTCTGTTATATAATAGTAAACACTTATCGAATGAATGTGACAAAAAACTGCCACGCAGTCGAACTTAATGAGGCACCGAGCAGCCCGCTGTCGCTAGGGGGCGCTGCGCCCGATTGGGTTAAACGCCTGATTATCATAAATCCGTTCATTGCGAGTAGCGCTCACACCAGTTAACAAAAACGAACGAAACCACAGCAGTTATTAAATGTCACCACGCCTGGGTCTGGTGCATATGGGACCTGGAACATGAAAGAATTGAGAGAGGAGCTGAAGAAGAGAAATGCTAGAGTTTCTGGACGAAAAGCCGAGTTAATAGAACGGTAAGTTACGACCGAGCGATAATAGGCTAATTCTAAGCTATATACAAAAACGTTTCTCCCATAAGCCGGATTTTTAACTGTTATAATTTTGCTAGTTTATTCATCCGACCACATGTATTAGCACCATTCATTTAGATTCTTTGATGAACAGAAATGTTGTATGCTGTAGTCATCGGTGAAAATACAGACAAAAAACAACCGATGCCTGGTTCACCTTTTCTGGCATACGCCACTTGCTGCGTCAGTCAAGCTTAATTTCGTTAATCATGTTGCTCTCTCGGTTATTTTATTCAATCCTTGTATATGTATATACATATATACATACATACATACATACATACATACATACATACATACATACATACATACATACTGTATAAATGGCAATAATTTGAAATAAATATGTGTTTTATTTCCCATACAGGCTTGAGGCCTATGACAGAAATTCCAACTTTACTGGTGGTGCCAACCTCATTGCAGACCAAAATGATTTTAACGTGATCCTGCCGGTCCACACGTGCTTCAAAGATGTCACTAGCGATGCGGTACCTGTCATTAACCATCTCTCACGTAGAGCTGCTACAGCTTTCCTAGAACTGTCTGATGCTTCCCTCTCTTCTGGTCACAGATTGTATGATTCAAGGTATGTTAGGCAGTTGTAAAATGGTTTGCATTAACACTTGACTATCTTGAAGACATTAACAGGCCATGAAATTATGAATCTTAACCGTATCAACTAAGCTACGTACCAACAACTACCACTTCATCAAAAAAATATAATATAACACCACAATACTTGTAGTAACGAAAAAACGCACGCACGCACGCACGCACGCACGCACGCACGCACGCACGCACACACACATTGGTGTATCAGATCTATTGAAGCCATCCATTTTGTTGCAGGTTTCTACGCTTCCTTCGATGGGCACATGATGACGACACCACATTCTACATGGCTCTGTGTCGGGCGGAGATGCGTCGCACTCTTTGGTGCCATTGCTATGCTCGCGTTGACGTCAATGGTGAAGTGTTGGAGACAGAGTGCGAGTGTGCAGCTGGAATGGGACCTAATGCTCACTGTAAGCATATCCAGGCAGTCCTGCTTGCAATCATTGATTTAACTGGAGGTAAACAGCCAAAAGTAGAACTATGTTGCACTGATGTCCTGCAATCTTTCCACCGGCCACGTCGACCTCACACTGGATCACCGGTCAAGGCTAGCAAACTCAAACTTACAAAGGAGACACTGATGCTCAATTTTGATCCGCACCCACAAAAGTATTGCAAGCTTGCCTCCTATCCAGATTATGTAAAGAATCTAACACTGAACTTTGCTGCCAGTACTGGCGACCAAATGCCACTGTTACAGACACTGAGGCCAGCCAATATGTATGCAGTTGAACATGACCACCATTACTTAGCCAAGCCACTGTCAAGCATATTCCTGGACAAGACAAACATCACCACAATATCCATGGAGAAGGCAGATGAAATAGAGAAAAGAACAGAAGGGCAGGGCAAAAGTGCAGAATGGAAGGAGGAGAGGAGAAACAGAATGCAATCTTCAAAGTTTGGACGCAGCATGAAATGTGTATCTCAGGAGGCAAAAGAAAACCTTGCAAAGGATATGATTGATGGAAGAGACTTTGTCAGGAAACAAACAAGTCATGGGAATCAGCTAGAGCCAGAGGCTATCTCCACATATGAGAATATGTTTCATGTCAAAGTAACTAAATGTGGTATTGTTGTATCAGTAGACAAGCCATATTTAGGTTCTTCACCAGATGGACTGGTGGGTGACGACACAGTGGTGGAGGTAAAGTGCCCATACAGTGCAAGAAATATGCTTGTCATACAGCAGACTGTGCCTTACCTGAAGCAACATGGTACTGAACTTAAACTCGATTCAAAGCATGATTATTATGCACAAGTGCAGGCCCAGATGTGGGTAACAGAGAGAAACATGTGTCACTTTGTGGTTCATACATTTAAAGACACAAAGGTGTGTCTGATCCCAGTGGATAACTCGTTTATTCAAATAATGTTACAATGTCTGGATGATTTTTTTGAAAATGTATTCAAACCGATTTATCTTAAGAAAATTTTGTATAAGGACCTGCGACACTTAGGAAATATGGATGATAGCCAGACTGACAAGAACATGCAATGATCACTTGCCCACAACAAAACTTGGAAATGTTAATTGACTGCATGTTGCAGTGGTGGCCAACACATTTTTTGTTTCATGTCTATAAAGCAAATTTACTGGTCAATAATGTTTCTTCAGAGTAAATAAGTACTGTCATCCTTAGATATGAAAGTAAACTCATGTTGTAAAATTATTGTTATTTGTTTTTACTCAATGTTTAACCTAGACCTATTGGGTAGCCTACTTTGATCTTCCAGGTAAATTAATGTAAGACCCCATGCTCAACAACAGCTATGGTGGCCTTGATATTTTTCGGTTCTTTTAGTCTTAAAAATTGTCTCAGTTTAGTTTAGTCATTACTAGTGACATTAAGCATTGGTGGGTACAATATATGTCCTAAAATTGCATAGCATAAAACACACAAAGCATATCTCACTCCCCATTTTTGTCTCCGTAGCATTCAAGGGGCTGCTGAGGATTTTGTATGTTTTGGCTAGTCCAATAATCCTCTCAATGTGGACTCTCTTCGTTGTCGACGATATTAAAGTTACAAAGCCTGAATGTGTTATTGTAAGACCATGCTATAAACTACACATTCTAACATCTTGCTTTAGTGAATGACAATTTAAAAAATATGATAGTTATATGTTTATGAACATCGACCTTGCTGTTCAACCTGCAATGTAAACATGACATGATATTCGAAACATTGAAACTAAGCAGATAATGGTCAACAGGTGGCGATGTTGTTTCCGGAGCCGACGATATAAAATCATTTTATATAGTATAACGTGTATTTCATTTCAGTGACGTCCTGCGACGCTGGGCAATACTTCAGGTGCTGCGACGTGTTTACATGCATGAGGTTTGGGTGCAACCACAGAACACTCACTCGGTATGAACATCAGGCGTGTACGGGTGGAACAATGTGTGTAGAAGCCAACTGTACACGCGACCCGTGTATGCAAAGGAAGCCATAAGCCTAATTGTAACGCACCGAAAAAACAGAAAGCATTACGAACTATTTAGCCGGAATTAACGCACAATAATATTATATTATAGTCAAAATAGTATAGTCAAGTTTCTTGTAAATATGGTATAATTATTACATTGATGACTATGCGCAAACTTTGTACAGTTGGTTATAGATCCAGGAGTTCGCCGGTTTAATTGGCCTGAAAGTGATTGCAGACAGAATGTATGGGCATTATACGCCGGGACATTACTCTACAGTTTATTCAAGGCCAACTAGAAGATGACTATCTCGTTGTTGATTATGCATGTAATATGTATCTTTGTTACATAATATTATTATTTATGGGTGTTACTTGTTTGTCCAATTATGTGGGTGTTCTTCCGGTTGTCAGTTTGTGTAATGCTTCTTTATCTATTTAGTATTATCACACACGCACACACACGCACGCACGCAAATTCTACACAGGCGGGCTGCTCCATCTCTTCCTAATCATATTTCAATGAAGTCTCTATGTGACTCGTTCTCTAGTCTTTTCAAGGACAAAATCAGTCTTATCCGTTCTGCTTTCCCAGATCATACTTTAAGTACTGTAAACGTGGCCTCTCCAAGAGCAAATTCTTTACTTGTATCGTTTGAACCTGCCACAGCTGATGAAGTGAAGAAAATAATTATGTCCTCTCCAAATAAGTCCTGTGAGCTTGATCCACTACCAACTGTACTGTTGAAATCTTGTCTTAATACATTGCTCAAACCGATAACGGATATTATAAATGCATCACTGTATTCTGGCTTGTTTCCGGATGATTTCAAACACGCCCATGTCAACCCACTTCTTAAGAAGACATCTCTGCCTAAAGAAGATCTAAGCAGTTATAGACCTGTTTCCAATCTCAGCTTTATTTCCAAAATATTGGAAAAAGTCGTAGCAAGCCGTCTAAGGTCTCACATCAGCTCAAATTGCTTATCTAATGTGTCACAATCAGCCTACAAAGAGTTTCATTCTACAGAAACTGCTCTCTTAAAAGAACACAATGACGTTACCTTAAACATTGACAAAGGAAAATTAATACCACTTACCTTGCTCGTTCTGTCTGCCGCCTTTGATACCATAGATCACAACATCCTTATTAAACGCTTATCATTGTGGTATGGCATATCTGGCACAGCTCTGAACTGGTTTTTATCAAAACCTAACTGGTAGACACCAAACCATAAAGATACCAAACTCTGTCTCGACCGCACTCCCCACTTCGTGTGGTGTCACCCAGGGTTCTGTTCTCAGGCCTTCATAATATTGCTATCAATGGCTAAGGTAGTTACACGATCTCCTCGTTTCTCTCGCTCAGTGCCACTTCAAAAATCATTGGATTGGCTCCCTGTGCGATATCGCATTATTTTTAAGATCTGTACAATTACCTATCAACCCCTTTCAACCAAACAACCTGCATATTTACATTCAATGCTCACTCCAGCAAGATACCCCAGACTGCTTCAGTCGTATGGTTCTGATTTACTTTCTGTTCCCAGAGTTAAGACAAACGCTGGAAATCGAGCTATCTCGGTTGCCGCACCAACTCTGTGGAATTCACTCCTCGACAGCGTAAAACCAGCAAGAAGTATAGCATCATTTCGCTGTAATCTGAAAACCTATGTTTGTTAAATTGTCTATCCTCCTTAGCTTCTTGGCACCTCCATCCATCGGTTGACGACTTTTTGTATTGTTCATGATTACGAGAATGCCTAATCCTTTGGTTTTGTTGCGCCAGTTAGCTCGGATTTTCCGAGGATATTATTATTATATTATATATAATGTTGAATATGAACATGAGTGAGTTTAATCTAATTTGGTCCATTATTTAACACCATGAACATTAAAAAAATATTATCTTTGTTAATGTCTAGCTGAGGGCAAAATATATTTATGACAATTTTGGGGAATACCTAACCTGTGCACATGCTCTATGAATTTCCTCTAACAATGTTGTTGTGAAATTCCACTCAAGCGTCACGGCGTGATCTCGCACCAGCGTCATTCGCTAATGTACAACAACATGTAATCAAGATATCTAAGAATAATTATACCTTAACAGGACAGGGTAAACACCAATAATGTTTACTGTAGTTCATACGTTTACGAAAGAGTCTACACCCTCGCTGATGGAAAATCATTCATGCAGGGCATGTGAACGGCGAGAAATACACCAGCGCGGTGTGTGGCGGGGGTCTCAACCTCAGTCCCACCTCAGAGCGTACTGAGACTGTTTCTCGACTAGTTGCTGCAAGTGATGTTCTAGTCATATCGCGTTCTAATATAAAAGTACTTTGGGCCTCAGTGACTGTGGAATTAATGTTGGTTCGGCATCTAGCAAATTCGCTGCTCGCTTTGCCTCGTCTATCTGAAAGCGAGAAAGGCGATCAGCAATGGTATTCTGAAAACCTGGAACATGTTGACAACGGAACAGAATGTTATACTTCAAAAAGGCCAACACTGGGCTGATCTTATTGACTATCTTGATTACACCAGTGTTGTCCGTCATGAAAAGAATGTTGTGGTTAGCTAGATACCGACCAAACATCTCAGTAACCAGAACTAACGGATACAACTCAAGTAATTTTATGTCGGCCGATGAAAACGATCTGTGTCATTTCCCGGCTACCCACTTCTTGCCAAAAACTGCAGCAAAACGTATGTCGCTAGACGCATCAGTGTACAGTTTAATATTTTGAGAGTATGCAAAATTACAAACTATTCACTATAGAGTTACTGTGCGCTCTATGGAACAAGACAAACTATGTTTTAGTGTTGTTTCTTACTAGTTACTTTTCCCAGTTCTACGTTTAGTGTCAGTATTCCTTCTTTTGTCGATCTAGTTTTGTGTGCTGAATTAGCTCGTTATCACCATTCCCCAAAATAACTGGATCTGAACATTCTGAGATGGAAATGTGCAGTTCCAAACGTATGTCCACCACTTTTGCCATATACAATAACAATGCATTGGTGGGGAAAGTCATTATGATTCCCACTGCACCTTTGTACTCTACAATACAACATAACCGCAGGAAAGACTGGGAACTGAAACTGTGACAAAGTTGCAATGACTTTGTAATTTTGTGCACTGGCAAATAGGCATTATTTGTCTTTGTTTATTTAGTTATAGAAAATACCAAAATTGCATTTATAACAGGTAGTGCAAAGGTAGCAGCTGCCTTATAAACCACGCTAACTCCGAACTTTACTAGCTGAAAGCGTTTGAAGATGTGTATATGTTTGGAAGGTTTGACACCAATGTATTCTTGCTCCCTGAATATAAAGGTGATGCACCAGATCTATGTAGAGGCATATTGGTAAGCAGTAGATGAATACTACTACCTCAAGACTGCAATATAGTGGCCGTCAGGTGCTGCCACCTATTGTAATATGCATTGTGCATTCTGGTGGGCAACTATTCCCGGTGACACGACGGGAAGATAAAGCAAAGTGATTTATCGGCTGTTCAACGACGCATGTGTCTGTCTCTTCCTTCGTATCAACGAACCCTTAAAACACAACATTGGCGACGAGATAACGACGAACCATGGCAGTGGCACTTCAAGTCGGTGGAGTGCCAACTTTTGACGTTCACGGGGACGCAAACAGTCTGTGTCAACGGTGGGAGCGATAGCTCCGAGCTTTTGAACTGTACGTGGGTGCGTCAGGGGTGACAGATGACAAGCAGAAACGGCAATTGTTATTACATTACGCCGGCACGGACGTGCAAGACATCTTTTATACCCTGCCAAATACAGGTGAGACATATACAACTGCCAAGGAGAAAATAACAGCGTATTTCACTCCGCGAAAGAACACTTCGTATAACCGTCATATGTTCCGCAAAGACAGTCAAACAGAAGGGGAAAGTGTGGCGCAATTCGTGACACGACTGCGGCAGTTAGCGAATCTGTGCGAGTTTGGCGACCACATTGACGATTTTATAAGGGACCAAGTGATCGATAATTGCCGGTCGAAACGACTCAGAACGAAGCTGTTGGCAGAGCGTGACCTGAAACTTGAGCGTGTGCTTGACTTTGCAGCTGCTATGGAGGCGTCAGAACGGCAAGCGGCGCAGATGGCCCAGGATGCCGAGCGAGTGAATATGGTGAGTGGTGCAGATTGGCGAGAAAGGCAGAAACAACCCAAGGTGAACGTGCCAGTCATGATTCAAACTGGTGTACAAAATGTGGTCGACGGGGCCACACAGCTGATGCCTGTCGCTGCACACAGACTGCTAAGTGTTACACGTATGGCAAGACGGAGCACTTCAGCAAGATGTTCGGCCGTCACAAGAAACAGACACAGTCGAGACACTGCCCGAAACACGCCGTGAAATATGTTAAGGACAAATCCAGTGACAGTGGCTCTGACAAAGATTGCCAGAATGAATACACGTTCTCAACATCTCAAGGTGAAACAGTGACGGTATCAATTGGCAATGTCCCGGTAACCATGCTGATAGACTCGGGGTCAGCGTGCAACATTATTAACACCGAATACAAGGAGAAGCTCATAGAGCAGGTGTCAAACTGCTTTCATGCAACCGCAAGATCCATCCATACAGTTCGCCACCAATTCGCGTACATCAGCTGATCCGGTCCAACATCACTCTGGAAGATGGCAACGAGATCGAGGCTGATTTCCTGGCTATCGAGGGAACAGCCACTCCACTGTTGGGCAAGGCGACTGCGGAGTCGTTAGGCCTCCTGAAAGTAGGAGTGTGCCACGTGAGCGGATCTGACGCATACGGTGATGAAGTTGTCAGGCGGTTTCCTAAACTGTGGAAAGGAATTGGCTGAGGGCGTGCAAGTGAAGTTGCACATTGATAACTCCGTCCCTCCAGTAGCTCAGAAGCATAGTCAAGTACCATTTCATCGGCGGGAGAAGGTCGCGAAGGAGATCGTGAAACTGGAAGCAGCGGACATAATCGAGAAAGTGTTCGGCCCGACAGAGTGGGTATCGAGAATTATGACTCCACACAAGCCAAAGAAACCGGACGAGATCAGGCTCTGCGTGGACATGAGGGAAGCGAACAAGGCCATTCTACGAACGAGGCATGTGACGCCCACCCTGGATGAGCTCATCACAGCGTTTAATGGCGCGACCGTGTTCAGCAAAATCGACCTTCGGTCAGGGTATCATCAGCTGGTACTTCACCCGTCGAGTTGTCACATAACTACGTTCTCAACACACGTAGACTTGTACAGATACAAGCGACTTTCCTTCGGAATCAACGCGGCAGCAGAAGTGTTCCAGCACGAGATTCAAACTGTCATTCACGGTGTGTCAGGCGCCATCAACATCAGTGATGTCTTTGGTGTTGACCAGTGTTCTCACGACAAAGCACTGGATGATGTACAGCACAAGCTCCAGACGGCTGGGCTGACGGCCAACTTGGAGAAATGTGAATTCCGGAAGAAGAAGATCGAGTTCTTTGGGCTGATCTTCTCGGGTGAGGGCGTCTCACCTGACCCAAAGAAGGTAGCTGACCTTCACAGGGCTGCAGAACCGAAGAACGCGTCCGAAGTTCGTTCATTTTTGGGCATGGCGCAGGTACATCAAGGACTTGCAGGTACATCAAGGACTTTGCGACCATTACCGAGCCCTTCCGAGCGCTCACGAAGCAGGACAATGACTGGCAATGGGGAAAGAAGGAAGTCAAGGCCTTCAACGCAGTTAAAGCAGGACTGGCGGAGTCAGCGACAACCGCTTACTTCGATGTGAAGAAGGCGATTGAGATTGTGGTTGATGCCAGTCCAGTCGGGCTAGCAGCACTCCTTGTCCAGGAGAAGCGGGTCGTAGTGTACGGGAGCCGAGCGTTGTCTGACGTGGAGACACGCTACAGTCAGACGGAGCGTGAAGCTCTCGCGGTAGTCACAGTCATCAGCGACCACAAGCCACTGGAGACCATTTGGAAGAAGCCGAGGCCACCACTTCGGATCGAGCGCTGGGGACTTTGTCTCCAACCATACAGGATGGAGGGAAACTATCTACACCGTTTCATCCCAGGCCGTTGGTCGTCACCAGCCGAAAGGGCTCCATGGTGACAGCACGTTGTCAAGATGTGTCACTCGTGACGCGAAACACGTCCATGTTTCACAGACTGCCACACGAAGTAGCAGAAGACCACCCAGTGATTGACGACGAAGATACCGAAGACGAGACAGAGATGGCGGTACCCCCAGAACCACCATCTCCTGGGCGAGACCGCGAAAGGGTGACACCGCCCGTCATGGCCGAAGTACCCAGAAGATCGTCACGTCCCAGAAAACCTACACAGCGTCTGCTGGAACAAGTGTGAGGCGACACTTGTGACTATGGGACTGCATTTTGTGTTTAACGTTTGAACAGGCCAGGACTCATCAATTCCTACTTCATAAACATTTCTTGTTTTGGGGGAGGGATGCAATATAATGACCGTCAGGTGCTGCCACCTATTGTAATATGCATTGTGCATTCTGGTGAGCAACTATTCCCGGTGACACGACGGGAAGATAAAGCAGAGTGATTTATCGGCTGTTCAACGACGCATGTGTCTGTATCTTCCTTCGTATCAACGAACCCTTAAAACACTACAAAGACAAGGTGTTGATCTGAATATAAAGGTGATGCACGTGATCTACGTAGAGGCAGAGTGATAAGCAATAGATGAATACTACTACTTCAAGACAAGGCGTTGGTCTGAATATAAAAGTGATGTACTAGGTCTAGGCCTACACAGAGACAGTGATAACCAGTAGATGGATACTACTACTTCAAGACAAGGTATTGATCAACTCCTATTAAAAACCCAGCTAGCGGCACAACTGGAAAACAAAGCGCATTTCGTTGTTTGTGTGAGATCTGCCACTGACTAGGAAATATGTACATGGATCAGCGAATTACGCACGGCTTGTGGTTTGGCCAAATATTGGTCTAGGCCCAAGCCTGACTGGCCATACCGCTTCCTAAGGCCTTGTTAGACGTTTACGGGGTTATATTTCTGCACCCATATTTACAGTCTGGCTGATATAGACGGGCTTATTACAGTGTATGTCTAAGTGCAAGGGACGGTCTGTCCCATAATAACTCGTATGTAGCTGTGCAAACGTCTCAAACCACTTTGTTCCTTTTGCAATCGCACGATGTTACATGTTACAGGGATTGTGCAGATACTTGGTGCAATACGTACGGCACAGACGTCGTTGGGTCGTACACTGTGTTCGTGTTTGAATAGGCCCAAGCAAAGAGCGTCTATTATCATTATTCGAATTCGATCGAGCATGCGTTCGCAAAGATCAGATCAGTGACCTCACACAGCGGTTTTATTCATTATCAACTAGTTATATGGAAGTGGTGACATCATGAATGTGTGGAGGAAATCCCAGTTTTTCTCATAATAAGCAGACATATTGTTTGGCGCAACAAGGAAGTCCATTCGACTGGTCCCCAATCACTGGTGGCGTTGTGCGCCTTCAAGTCTACATTGGTAGCGACGGTGGCAGTTCAGCAGTCGAGACCAGTAGAGCCACGTCTCTCCACCGCCGTGGGTGTCTTATACGTTTTCTGGCAGAATCGTATGGGATGCTCCGACTGGTTTGCTTATTTCTTTCGTTTGACATTTAAAGGTGTTCTGACAAAATTTATTTGAATAAAAAGTACAAATTTCGAGTGGGAAGCTTTACAGACATGGCACGACAAACCCACGATTGGATTTCATACACAGGACTGAGGCAAATCGCGAACGTCAGCCGACTTTTCATTGCAACAGAAAGACAATTCAGCATTATAAGATGTCTACCTCCTAAGATTAGCTTCACGTCGTCAAGCAACCAACCGGTAGAGGTAGGCTCTGTTCCCGTGAATATTTCCTGTGCGTGCGTGCGTGCGTGTGTATACATGTGCGTGTGGGGGATGTGTATGTGCGTACGTGCGTGCGTTCATGCATTATATTGGTGTGTGTATATATATATATATATTTATATACATGTATATATATATACATGTATATAAATATATATATATACATGTATATATATATATATATATATACATGTATGTATATATATATATATATACATGTATGTATATATATATATAACCCATGTGTGAAACCATTCAGAAGAACGGTTGCTTCATGTTCATCATAACGAAGCAGGTACTTAGCGAGCATGTCCCTTTTGATTGGAAATTTAAAAAAATTAGAAATTTCTTCTCTTGGAAAATAAAATAAATGTCAGCGATGGCGAAACTTCGAAGTGATCGAGCCAGCTGAACTTCCCATCGTGCTCTCGTTGTGTGTGTGTGTGTGTGTGTGTGTGTGTGTGTGTGTGTGTGTGTGTGTGTGTGTGTGTGTGTGTGTGTGTGTGTGCGTGCGTGCGTGCGTGCGTGCGTGCGTGCGTGCGTGCGTGCGTGCGTGCGTGCGTGCGTGCGTGCGTGCGTGCGTGCGTGCGTGCGTGCGTGTGTGTGTATATATATGATTTCATATTTGTCGGTCAGGCAGATGAGTCGGTCTGTCTCAATTCCCTTCAGTCTTTCGAGCAGCTGTCGGAGCAATTAGGGATTCCTCTAAGCAATGGGAAAAGGTGTCCGCTCTCGACCTGCCAAACTGTATATGGCATTGAGGTTGACACCCAAAAGTTTCTAGTGAGGCGCTGTACAGTCACTTTGCGTGACCTACAATCACTGATAGGTCTTCTCAATTTTTTTCTGTCCCGCCGTATCGTGCTGAAGAGCATTCTTAAGACGTTTAATTAATCTCACCCTCGGAATCAGCCGTCCGCATCATTATGTCACCCTGAACCGGGAGGCAAGACCAGACTTGCAAGCCTGGAAAACTTCCCTACACTCATTTAATGGGAAATGTATGTTCTGGGATCAACAGTTATTGTCCTTTCAAACAATTACACTATACACTGATGCGTCTAGCGACATAGGTTTTGTAGCAGTATTTGGCAAGAAGTGGGTAGCTGGGAAATGGCACAGATCGTTTTCATTGGCCGACATAAAATTACTTCAGTTGTATCCGTTAGTTCGGGTTACTGAGATGTTTGGTCGGTATCTAGCTAACCACAACATTCTTTTCATGACGGACAACTCTGGTGTAATCGAGATAGTCAACAAGATCAGCTCAGTGTTTGTCTGTTTGAAGTATAACATTCTTATCCGTTATCAACATATTCCAGGTTTTCAGAATATCATTGCTGATCACCTGTCTCGCTTTCAGATAGACGAGGCAAAACAAGCAGCAAATTGGCTAGATGCCAGTCTAGTCTAGTCACCCACATGTATGCAGCGTAGCATGCAGCACTGACCATTGTGTCTACCGTATCAGCAATATCATACGGCTTGGCTTGCCAGACCTAGCAGACAACTTCTATATTAAAAAGCTTTTGATCTGGGTTCAGAAACGAGCTGGTTCAGTGGACTCAAGAGGTCCAATTGATATCCCCATGCTCGCTCAACTGGTAACTGCTACACAGGTTGTTTTTTCTGGCAGGTTTTTTCAAAGCTGCATAACAGCTACGTTTATGAAAGCATTTCATGGTTTCTTGCGAATCGGTGAAATTACTATGCTTCCAGGTGTACTTATATAGTTGAATGATCTGAAGACGGTGTCAGGACAAAACAAAACTTCCATGCAGCTTGCTATACGTCATTATAAGGACCGGCCAAATGACAGGCCCGTTATCTTTGAAATAGATTCCTAATCACAGCATTGTCCTATCCCAATTATCAAACGCTACCTCCGTGTTCGTGGTTTCACACCTGACCCACGCTTCGCCGATAAAACTCCAATATCGGGATCATATTTCGTAAATCAGTTGGCAGCCTGCCTTGCACATAGGATATATGACACCAAAGTGTACAAACGTCAATCTTTTCGAATTGGGTCGGCGACGACAGCTGCTTCCAAGGTGTTTACAGACATCCAAATCCAAACAATGGGCAGGTGGAAATCTACTGCTTTTCGTAGATACATTTGCATCCCAATGATGCAATCATAGATACATCTGTTTCGGGCCGTATGCCATGGCGCTGTTGCTCTGGGTACAAATATGCCATCCCGGCATGCTCAGTCGGGTCTTAGTGTCAGTGTCTAGTGCATATCGTATGTCACTCACGTATAGGGTCTGACCTTTAGTTCTACGTTACATTCACCACTGCGTTATGGAAAACAATATATGTGTTAATAATTGTATTCCTCCCAGGTATGAATGTCAGGTTTGGTGGTTCGTGCATATCATATGTCACTCACGTATTGTGGTATGTGATTTAGTCATACGTTACATTCACCAATGTGTTATGGGTAAAATATTGCGTGTTAATAATGGTATTCCCCCTGACATGCTCAGCCGGGTCTGTGGGTCAGGGGGTCTACTGTGGCTGTGGGTGGGGTGGGGGCACTATTCACAAGGAACAGTGCCAGTGGCGGTTGGCCCCTCACCTTTGATATTGACATACTTTTTACGTTGTTAATTCTTGGTATTGATGATGTAAATGATGTAAACAGCAGTAATTTTAGTGCTGGCTTTAATTCATAATATGTTGTTATTATAATGCATAGATCTATTTATACAATTTCCGATTACCATGAGGTAATCCGGCAATAAAATGTTATATTTTTTCGAACTTTACAACTGTCGTCACACACACGCAAGCACGCACGCACGCACGCACGCACGCACGCACGCACGCACGCACGCACGCACGCACGTACACAAACACACACACACACACACACACACACACACACACACACACACACACACACACACACACACACACACACACACACACACACACACACACACACACACACACACACACACACACACACACACACACACACACACACACACACACACACACACACGTAGCCAACGCTTAGTAAAGAGAGTTCCTTGCGCTAATGCTATTGTGATGTGACGATGTTGATGTGACGATATTGATGCGACGTTGTTGTGATGTCGCGATGTTGTTATGCTGTCGCCTGGACATTGATGCTACGTGGCAGTATTGTTTGTTGTGACTTTATCTGTTGAGATGATGTTGCGATGTTGTTGCAGAATCTCAGCAGCGACCCAAGCAGCGGTTATGCTTATCCAAACCCTGTAAGCACCCAACCGTCAGACTCTTCTCCCAACAGGGGGAGCAGCTTCACACCCATCTCTACAAGACAAGCCCTTATGAATGCGTTTGGCATTGTTTCAGACAACAGCTCAGGCACGGGTTCGTCCTTGCATGGGTAAGTTAGCGATCTTGCCATCTGTGTCAGTGTCAGTGTTCAGAAGCCAGCTGCATCCCACTATTATCTAAAGCCGAACCGCTTAAGCATTCGTTTGGCAGTTTACCTCCTTCAGACTCGGCCACGGGTTTGTCCTTGCATGGGTACGTAAGTGATCTCGCAATTTGTTTTTCACGCAATGACCTATAAATAAAATATGCGTGCACATTCATTATGAGCAATCAGAAAATGTGTCTTGTTTTGACGGCAAAGTCAAGTTTTCTAAACCGACATGTGACATGAATTAATAATATACTCTGCTTTTACTAATGTGTAAAATGCTAAGAAATCTCTGGAACCTTTGTATGTTCAGACAACGTCAACTTGCTTCACGAAAAGTAGGAGCCATAATGTTTAATCAATGAAAATCATGCCGTTTGTTTAAACACGTCGGATACAGCGATAAGTATGTTCATTGAACCAAATCAATAATCATTGCTACCGCCATGGCCTGCGGACACATTACATCAAAGTAATGTTATTGTCGCGAATCCCAAGCCACCAGTAAAGCCCTAAAAAGTTTTTTCCATTTGAAGCAACTCCGTATTACAACGGGATATGGCCGTATCGCTCAAAACACACCTAAATCCGTATTGTATGTAGCACATACTGTGTAATCTATGGAAATCGCGTTGTTTGTTTAACTAGATCACATACCAGGACACCTTTGGTGAAGGAACATAATCACCCGCCACCCTCATGGACAACGACAATGCCGCCGTCGCCACGATTGCCTTTAAGTAATATCATAGTCACGAATCCAATGCCACAAGTAAAGCCACGGAAAATACTGACCAACAAACAGATACTTTGTCTGACGGTCATGGGGTTTCTGACGTTGGTCACTATTGGCCTGGTGACATATTTCTTACGTAAGCATACCTTGTCTACTATCTGCACAGAGTGGCTGTGTTGCATTAATCAAGAACGCATTGGATCATAATCACGCAGCTAAAGACGTACCGGTTAATTTCGCAGGATATATAATTCAGTATTCTCTCTGAATTCAGTATTCAGATTTACAGTCATTAATCAGTATACAAATTATGCTGCCTAACAGTGTTTCGTTGACTTCCATAGCATGACAGCGTTTGACTCTCTCGATATAGGGATCAGTGGAAAAGGACAACAATTGCAGATTAAATATAATAATTATATCAGCGCAGTAATTAATGGCTGAATATTTGGCAGAGTTGGTGTCTGAATAAAATATGCATTCGCGCAGTAATTACAATATAGCTCAATAATTCGCTGAAGTCGGAACAGATTGCGCGTCAATGTGCGCGCGCGTGCGTGCATCTGTGTACACTGATTGCAGTTGGTTTTTTATAGTTCCAGAAAAACCTCCTGTAACTCAAATGACGACAACTCCCGTCCCAGTCCACACATACGGTAAGTCTACGGACGACAGAGTTGTGGTCATATCTGATCGTCTTGAAGTAAGACGTCATCCTACATTGCGAAATTTGATGGCGATTTTGGAACATCTTTTTTTTGCGCGCGCATGCATGTGTGTGTACTTGTGTGCACGTGTATACACCGATATCAGTTTTGGCTTTGTTGGTTTTAATTCAGTGTTCTTTTGTCTAACAGTGTTTCCTTGGTTTGACAGTGCTCAAAATTGCTGATTAAAAATAATGCATTCGCGCAGTAATTACACAATAGCTCAATAATTCGCTGAAGTCGGAACAAATTGCGCGTCAATGTGCGCGTGCATCTGTGTACACTGATGGCAGTTGATTTTTTATAGTTCCAGAAAAACCTCCTGTCACTACTACAGTAACTCAAATGACGACAACTCCCGTCCCAGTCCACACGTACGGTAAGTCTACGGACGACAGAGTTGTGGTCATATCTGATCGTCTTGAAGTAAGACGTCATCATACATTGCGAGACTTTAACGCGATTTTGGAACACCTTTAAAATAGTTGCAGTGTTTAAATTAGTTTTTTTTTTTATAAATTGGAAGAGACGTTGTAATTTGCACGAAAACGATCACGCTATTTTGACATAACTTTTGAATGACATCAACCATTAATCTTTGATCTCACACTTTCCACAATGCTAAGACCCGTGAAATATTTTCGTAAATATTTAAATTTGCACTTAGGACAATTCATTCAGACAAACGTTTAGTTGTAGTCTATATTAGGCTATAAATAGCTGGAGTCACCATACCAGTTACTACAAGATAAAATTTTACAAATTAACTAAATAAAACATTTATGAACATGGTATGTTTTAGAAACTTTTGTCCAGGGTACGTATCGCCTCTCCAACCAAACGTACACGACCGACCTCGACGATCTGCAGTCAAACAGGTCGCGGGAACTGAACACCACGTTTTGTAATGGGGTAAGTGTTGATGTGGTTTCACACTATGGAACTCCATCCATCGATGGAATTACGTTTTCTTAGCTTCTAAGTTGGTAAAACCTGTTGCTTGGTGCAAAAAGCGTAATGTCGACGTGATGCGTGATAAGCATATGTTGAAGAGTTCTTTATTAGAGCGATGACGCGGCGCGTTCCCAGGCACTCGCGGTCGAGCAATAAAAGTTGAGCCGTACAACGGCTCAGCGCACTATTTGAATGCCCAGTTGCAACTACTGAACACCTGACCGCGGGGTATTTTGCCAAACGCTAGCCAATGACGTTTTCTTGACGTCACGCATGTAATCCAACAGTGGAAAAGAGGAAGTGCTATACCGGAATATCATTGGGCCCTTATTAGTTATGTCATCCCGACACGAACTACAGCTTGTGTAGCGCTGTCGATGTTATCTTAATATAATCGGCCAAACAATGACGTCACTAGACTAGGAAGTTATGTGAAGGAAACCCCAATTTGAATTTCCTTATATAAACCAATCGTTTGTATGGTCTATGTTTGCAACATAATATATTCCCTGTTTAGTCAGCGAAGACTGCGAAGGGTTTATTATGTACACGGGCACCTTTAAATACAGGGTATGTTACTTATCAATAAATAAAATTCGTTGACATAATTATTATGGAGACAATACTTACATAGTGGTGAGTGGAATCACCTGGCCTGTTTTTATGATATACCAACTTTCGTTTGTCCTATTTAGCATTGCGATAAAGCAAACTGTTCATGCCACCCTCCAATATTTGGCATTTTAGTACACTCCCCCTCGAATTTTAGAACATTTCCAATTATCTCCCGTCGATACACACACGAATCATTCTGATTGTGCTTTGTATTGAGACAACCGATGGTTTATGTGTGAATGTGCAACGTTATCAGCACAGCGCACTGACGCACGCATTGGTGACCGTCTCGACACTTGTTGAATTATGGGTTAGGACGTTAGGAATATGTACCTTTCGGGTGAAATCCTACATCCATGGACTGTTCCTACCAAGTATGTGTACTTGGGGAAATGTGTAATCTACTGTCGATTCACCTGAATAATATACTTAGGGTTATTTGTTATCGGAATGATATCATCGACTGTTAAAAGGATTCAATGGTCCTGCGGCGTAGGATGTCATAAAGATAGATAGCATCTGACTCCAGGGCCAAGTAGGCCTATACAACAAACCCGGATGTTGAATGACGACGTAGACGACGACGTGTTGTCATTGTTCCCCTACTGACCTTTGGACGAGGCACCGAGGTTGTCTTAATATATAATGCTATATCTCTGTGTCCAGGTGTATAGGACGCTGAAAGAAGGTCTTGCGACAAGCTACCAGAAATGTGCAGTGACGAAGTTACGGTACGTTGTGTAGCTGATTCCCCGGGCCGTACTGTTGCACCCGTGCACACCCGTAGTACGGCTGACTGCTTCCATGCACCCGTGCACACCCGTAGTACGGCTGACTGCTTCCATGCACCCGTGCACACCCGTAGTACGGCTGACTGCTTCTATGCACCCGTGCACACCCGTAGTATGGCTGGATGCTTCCATGCACCCGTGCACACCCGTAGTATGGCTGGCTGCTTCCATGCACCCGTGCACACCCGTAGTATGGCTGGCTGCTTCCATTCACCCGTACACACCCGTAGTATGGCTGGCTGCTTCCATGCACCCGTGCACACCCGTAGTATGGCTGGCTGCTTCCATGCACCCGTGCACACCCGTACTCTGATTGGCTGGTTCCATGCACTCGTGCACACCCGTAGTATGGTTGGCTGCTTCCATGCACCCGTGCACACCCGTAGTATGGCTGGCTACTTCCATGCACCCGTGCACACCCGTAGTTTGGCTGGCTGCTTCCATGCATCCGTGCATACCCGTAGTATGGCTGGCTGCTTCCATGCACCCGTGCACACCCGTACTCTGATTGGCTGGTTCCATGCACTCGTGTACACACGTAGTAGGGTTGGCTGGTTTAGTGCACCCGTGTACACAATTAGTGGGTTTGGATGGTTCCATGCACATGAATTACTCCCTTCAAAATAAACCACATATTTATGTTTTGATTTTTTATAAAAGAACATTGTACTTATATATTAAAACCTGCACTAGTTGTTGCTTTCCACCGGTACAAACGTTTAAATGATAGAACGGTAATACAAACGTTTAAATGATAGAACGGTAATACAAACGTTTAAATGATAGAACGGTAATACAAACGTTTAAATGATAGAACGGTAATACAAACGTTTAAATGATAGAACGGTAATACAAACGTTTAAATGATAGAACGGTAATACAAACGTTTAAATGATAGAACGGTAATACAAACGTTTAAATGATAGAACGGTAATACAAACGTTTAAATGATAGAACGGTAATACAAACGTTTAAATGATAGAACGGTAATACAAACGTTTAAATGATAGAACGGTAATACAAACGTTTAAATGATAGAACGGTGATACAAACGTTTAAATGATAGAACGGTGATACAAACGTTTAAATGATAGAACGGTGATACAAACGTTTAAATGATAGAACGGTGATACAAACGTTTAAATGATAGAACGGTAATACAAACGTTTAAATGATAGAACGGTAATACAAACGTTTAAATGATAGAACGGTAATACAAACGTTTAAATGATAGAACGGTAATACAAACGTTTAAATGATAGAACGGTAATACAAACGTTTAAATGATAGAACGGTAATACAAACGTTTAAATGATAGAACGGTAATACAAACGTTTAAATGATAGAACGGTAATACAAACGTTTAAATGATAGAACGGTAATACAAACGTTTAAATGATAGAACGGTAATACAAACGTTTAAATGATAGAACGGTAATACAAACGTTTAAATGATAGAACGGTAATACAAACGTTTAAATGATAGAACGGTAATACAAACGTTTAAATGATAGAACGGTAATACAAACGTTTAAATGATAGAACGGTAATACAAACGTTTAAATGATAGAACGGTAATACAAACGTTTAAATGATAGAACGGTAATACAAACGTTTAAATGATAGAACGGTAATACAAACGTTACATAAAACACAAATAACAGTAAAACATGTACTCACCATACACAGTTCAGCCGGACAGGAAATTAAACATGCTTTCGCACTTAGACGGGTCAATGATCATCTGTTTTGATGGGATGCAGGAATGGAAGTATCATCGTCGATTATGAACTTAGCTACGCTGGAAGCATTGGCGATGAAACGAAGGCGTCACTACATACGGCTCTAGAAGCAGCCAGCGGTCTGAAAGGTCTGGGCGGCGAATTCAAGGGGATCACTTTCTGCCGTAAGTTCCTCACGCGACATTAGAAATGGTAACGTAACATAGCGACACCAATGACATCAATGACACCAATGACATAGTCTAAATCAAACGTCAAAGCGTTTTCGTGGTATCGGTGTCCACTTTTGTTTCTTTTATATTCCTCCGATCCTCGATTTATCACAAAGGTTAACATCATTTTGATTTTCCATTAATTTATATAGTATAAAGTAGAGTTATGAAATACGTTGCCAACTCCTCGTTCAGGCAGACAGATATAAGAACATTAGTTTAAGTCAATTAAATTGTAATAAATGAATAAATAATAAAATAAATGAATTGCTCAATTAACCAAAATAATTTATTTTATTTAAATTCAGTAAACTGGTTAATGCAGCCAATTAACAATTAAACAATTTACATAAACATTGCTTGGTTAACCTGCTTACACACCACAGTAAACTATAATAACAATAATTTTCGTGTTACTAAAAAGGGTAACAACAATCTCGTGATTATGAATAAATCGACAAATAAATATCTGACACATTCATGAATAACAATACCAACATTGCATTTATACATATTGTTTCTATGTATACGATATTTAATATATTTCATCAACAGAGAAGGGAACGCAGCCAACAACGAAAAGAGTTTCACCTCAAGAGGTCGCTACCGGCCGGACAACAACGACTGCAGAACCAACAACAACGGCTGCAGAACCAATAACAACGGCTGCAGAAACAGCAACAACGGTTGGAGACCCAACAACAACGGCTGGAGAACCAACAACAACGGCTGGAGACCCAACAACAACATATACAGAACCAACAACAACGGCTGCAGCACCAACAACAACGGCTGGAGACCCAACAACAACGGCTGCAGAACCAACAACAACGGCTGCAGAACCAACAACAACGGCTGCAGAACCAACAACAACGGCTGCAGAACCAACAACAACGGCTGGAGACACAACAACAACAACGGCTGGAGAACCAACAACAACGGCTGGAGACACAACAACAACAACGGCTGGAGACCCAACAACAGCGGCTGGAGAACCAACAACAACGGTTGGAGACCCAACAACAACGGCTGGAGACCCAACAACAACGGCTAGAGAACCAACAACAACGGATACAGAACCAACAACAACGGCTGCAGAACCAACAACAACGGCTGGAGATCCAACAACAACGGCTGGAGACCCAACAACAACGGCTGCAGAACCAACAACAACGGCTGGAGACCCAACAACAACGGCTGCAGAACCAACAACAACGGCTGCAGAACCAACAACAACGACTGGAGACCCAACAACAACGGCTGGAGACACAACAACAACGGCTGGAGACCCAACAACAGCGGCTGGAGAACCAACAACAACGGCTGGAGACCCAACAACAACGGCTGGAGACCCAACAACAACGGCTAGAGAACCAACAACAACGGATACAGAACCAACAACAACGGCTGCAGAACCAACAACAACGGCTGGAGATCCAGCAACAACGGCTGGAGACCCAACAACAACGGCTGCAGAACCAACAACAACGGCTGGAGACCCAACAACAACGGCTGCAGAACCAACAACAACGGCTGCAGAACCAACAACAACAGATACAGAACCAACAACAACGGCTGCAGAACCAACAACAACGGCTGGAGACCCAACAACAACGGCTGGAGACCCAACAACAACGGCTAGAGAACCAACAACAACGGCTGCAGAACCAACAACAACGGCTGGAGACCCAACAATAACGGCTGAAGACCCAACAACAACGGCTGGAGACCCAACAACAACGGCTGCAGAACCAACAACAACGACTGGAGACCCAACAACAACGGCTGCAGAACCAACAACAACGGCTGCAGAACCAACAACAAAGACTGGAGACCCAACAACAACGGCTGCAGAACCAACAACAACGGATACAAAACCAACAACAACGGCTGCAGAACCAACAACAACGGCTGGAGAACCAACAACAACGGCTGCAGAACCAACAACAACAGATACAGAACCAACAACAACGGCTGCAGAACCAACAACAACGGCTGGAGACACAACAACAACGGCTGCAGAACCAACAACAACGGCTGCAGAACCAACAACAACGGCTATAGAACCAACAACAACGGGTGTAGATCCACCAATAACAACAACAACAACAGAAGCCGTGTCAACAACAATGGCAGACTCAGAAGAAGCCACCATTACAACAGACACAAACACGACTACAACAACGACAACTACGTCAACAAATACATCATCATCCGCTGGAACAGTGACGACACCACCAGCTGCCTGCCCTGCATTCATTCCAACGTGTTCGCAAGACACTGGTGTCGACCAATCGTTTAACAATGGTACGTTTCACACAATCTCCTCTGTAATCTTGATCTGAGATAGGTTTTAAAATGTGATATTCACCAACGCACCTGTCTCATTGTGTAATCTTTTGATATAGTTATATTTAATAAATGTCATATGCACGTATACCAGATAGTACCGTATAACGACAACATTTGTGTATGCCACACAAATATTCAGGCATCACATATTGCTAGAATAACGAATAACAGCGTCTGCAAATGTTTCTGGCTAGACATTAATGAAATGATATAATTCCAGGAACGTCTTGTGAAGACGGACACTACTTTAGGTGCTGCGACGAACATAAATTCATGGAGTTCGGTTGCAACCATGGGACACTGATTGGGCATGAGCAACGGTCGTGTGCGGGTGGAGCAAAGTGTGTTGACATACCGGGTTGTAAAAGAAACCCGTGTGGAGGTCGGGCGGACACGTGAAGATTGCAGCACACAGTGTAGTTTGCACGCATCGATAATCACAGAATGTGTTTCTTCGAACTATTTAGTCGGAATTAACGCACAATAATAACCCACGAGTATATCACTATACTTCACGTAAGGTAAGGTTTAAAATAGTGGCTACCAAAACAGGTAAACATTGTGCAGGACAATGCTGATCATGGACGTGACTTCCGTCCTCCCGCCGATTACATGACAAAGTTACAAAATTTCACCAAGGGTGAAATTTGTCAGTTTTCAGTATTTCCATTTTCACTTCATTTAATGCTTGACCAAACGTTAAGTAACTTAATAACAAAAGAATTGAATTGAGGAGTCATGTTCCTTTAAGTCGCACAATGATACTTGTGCCAAAATGTAGTTTGTATTCATTTACTTTGATAGTGTTGAATAGCAGCCATTATCATGTTTTAAATACTGTCATAATGTATCAAGTTTCTTGTAATATTATCATTGTAACAATGATTACTATAGGCAGACTTTGTGCAGTTGATAACAGATCCATTACATTGTTGGCCGGTTTAATTAATCTGCAAATGTTTGGCCTGAAAGTGCGACTGAAAGTTGAAATGATATGCCGGGACATCATTGTTCCGCTTATACCGGTGTCAACTAGACGATTGCTATTTCGTTGTTGGTGATTATGCATAATAGATGTATCTTTGTTACATAATATTATTATTTATGGGTGTTACTTGTTTGCCCAATTACGTTTGACGTTCTTCAGTTTGTGTAGTGCTTCATTATATGTTGATTAAATCTAATTTGGACCAACCATAATGTCATAATAGAACGAAACAGCTCTGACCCAAAGTAACTATGTTGAGCTGAGTCCATTGTAGCCATAAAATGTACGCATTGATACATGTCACCTCTCCTTCATTCGTATCGTACGGAGTCTCCGTCATGTTCACATAGCCAAACAAATCTATGTACCAGAGATTGAAATCTATGTCAATTTATGTTGAATGGACACATGAATTGGGAAGAAATATGTATAAAATGTTCATGTTATTATTCGTGAATCGCGTTAATCCGTCATATCAGGGGTACATTTCTAAATGTTTATTGCGAGTAGTGAATGTTTTCAACTTAAAACGGACCAGTCGTGCCATGTACGCTGGTCCGCAACTCAACATAACCCGAGTCACGTGTTAAAACGGACCAGTCGTGCCATGTACGCTGGTCCGCAACTCAACATAACCCGAGTCGCGTGTTAATTCGGCAGGCAACAATGTTTAGAAGGGTTAACGATGATGGTGATAAACAACATTTATAAAACGATCTAGACAGATTAGTTAAATGGTCTGAGAAATAGCAGATGTTGTTCAATTTTGGGAAATGTAAATGCCTACATACAGGACAGAGTAACTTGGATGTAAACTATAAACAGGACACGCGCCGTTGTTGTCGAGCTAATTAAGGTCGACCACGTGCTAGGTTTTGTTTCATATGCATTCGATAATTGCAAAATATATAAGGACGTATGGCAATGCCTTTACAAATATACAACGGACATGTCACATGTCACAGTTCTGCTGATATTATCTAAGAGATTCAGAAATTTCGTTCCGGGTTGGTGAATCCATTGCATTCGTTCAATTAACTGATATACATCAACTCTTAAGGCAATACAACGTACGTCAGAGGGAAGCATGTTTTAGGGTCCATTGAATAGTTGACCAACTGCAGTTGTAAATCGTGTTTGTGTGTGAATCTGTGCGGATTTGATTGTTGTTCCCAGTAAATGTGATATAATACTAAACGACTTGTAAAAAGACCTAACTATATTTTTGCATACAGCAATTGTAAAGGTCTTGTATAAAAAATACAGCTCACAAGCTTAGAGACGAAGGACACAGATAAACTAAAAGAGCACAAAGGTGAACTTCAAAGCCGTCCCCATGGGAACACCATGCAAGCAATGGAATGAAAAGAATCATTTTACAAAACATTTATTAATCGCCATGCGATTCACAATGGATGGTACTTTCCCAACACTTTGTCTCACCCGAATGACATGTTCTCATTCACCATCTCATTCACAACACAAAATTAAACATACTTAAACATAGCTCAACGGCAATAATTTGCATTAGTAGTTCTGTCTGTAGTACGTTACACCTTACCCGTGTTACAACCTGCCCCGCTCTCCCCTACTATTACCTATCAAGATCGTTCGTTTAGCAGACTGTATATTTGCATTCACCGCTTACTCATGCGAGACATTCTATAAAGCTACGACAGCAACATATGCGTTTGTCGACAACGTTAACATTGTATACTGATTTTGAGATGGTCCAACCCTTTGGTATTGGTGCACCTCCGAGCTCGGATTTCGGTGAAATAGAAATGCTCATGTTTCATTTTATTATATAATAGTATACACTTATCGAATGAATATGGTAAAAACTGCCACGCAGTCGAACTTAATTAGCTCGACAATCAACGGACCAGACAGTGTTAACATATATTCCATAAAAATAAAGCCTTTTTTCTCTAGATGACTGCTATGCAGAGATTAGTGATCTGATACAATGTTCTTTTTCGTTGGTGGTTATGGTTATATGGTTATGGTTATATTTTCGTGGTTATATCAGCAATGTGTGGAAAAACCCAAGGGTCACAACGAAGCCCTTTGTTCTGGCTGTCATATCTCGCTATAATCGCAATAATTTAACAAATTGCCAGCCAATAACCACAATAAAGCAATATCGTTTCTATTGAATTGATCATAAGAGTGCGTCAGACACTTTCAAGTCGTCGACGGTGAAGCACGTACGTTGACGGTGAAGCACGTACGTTGACGGTGAAGCACGTACGTTGACGGTGAAGCACGTACGTTGACGGTGAAGCACGTACGTTGACGGTGAAGCACGTACGTTGACGGTGAAGCACGTACGTTGACGGTGAAGCACGTACGTTGACGGTGAAGCACGTACGTTGACGGTGAAGCACGTACGTTGACGGTGAAGCACGTACGTTGACGGTGAAGCACGTACGTTGTTATTCCTTGCACCTGGCGTGTAAATGCGTTCTGCCAAATTTTAAAGGAAAGAACTAAGTTCGAGCAGAAAACAGTAGACATGTATTCACATGAAAACCATCAATACGGACGGGGGCCAATCGCAAGGAATAACCGATTATTTCTTATGCCTGACGCTATACAACAACGCATCAGAGGAAGTCTACCTAGCTTCACCTCGTCCAGCAACCAATCGGTAGGTTGTGTGTGTGTGTGTGTGTGTGTGTGTGTGTGTGTGTGTGTGTGTGCGTGCGTGCGTGCGCGTGCGTGCGTGCGTGCGTGCGTGTGTTTGTGCTTGTGTGCGAGCGTGCGAGCGTGTAAGTGTGTGTACGTGTGTACGTATGTACGTATGTACTTATGTACGTATTTACGTATTTATGGTTGTATGTAAGTATGTATGTATGTATGTGTGTATGTATGTATGTATGTATGTATGTATGTATGTATGTATGTATGTATGTATGTATGTATGTATGTATGTATGTATGTGTCTCTTTATATCTGTTTGTGTGAGTGAGCATGTGTGCCTGCGTGCGTGCGTGCGTGCGTGCGTGCGTGTGTGTGTGTGTGTGTGTGTGTGTGTGTGTGTGTGTGTGTGTGTGTGTGTGTGTGTGTGTGCATATTCCTATGTGTATGTGTTTGTTTCTTTCTTTGAGTTGTGTGTGTGTGTGTGCGCGCGCGCGCGCTCGCGCGCGTGTGTATGTGTCCTCAGAGCGGTCACACTTGAGAAAAATTTCTTTTATAAAGTATACATTAAATTACACATATGATTCATAGGTTATTCCCGGGATCATTATATGCATATGCGTGCATGTACCCTCATTAAATAAACACGGATGTGGGTAAGATATTTAACTACATGTAGTTATGCGAAAACATGGACATAACATTTAGCAACCAATTTCTTGTCAATCGCCACGTACATTGGACAGTAACGGCCCTGATGGTTGAACGTACACTCTCCCTTTGTTACACCTTAAAAATTATCCTTACAAAATGTCAATACAAAATATTACATTTAGAGGTCGATGAAAAGTTTACTTCACTCCCATAACCGCCGATGAGTGAGTGTATAGTCAAACCTGTCTCAAGCAACCGTTCAGGAGTATACCAACAGAATATAGTCGAATGGGTTTCCTCGAATCACAATGGCTTCACCATCATGAGTTTTACTTTTTATTATTATTAATGTGGTCGCAACTCCTACAGTTTAGTTTAGAGTTGTCCTTCTCTAGAATTAATGAGACTACGATAAATTACACATTCACCCTCCGCGTGTAATGTTTTACTCCCCCGGCATAGACACCAGATAGAAAAGACCAACGGCTTTTAATCTCTTCCGAAAGACACAGGCAATGTGGGATCAACAAAATTACCAAAGTTTCGAAACGGCAGCAGGTAGTCTCGAATCCCGGTCCTCTCGAGTGATACCATAGCCCGGTTTTCTACTTCCAAACAACCGCGCCTGACACGCACGCACACACGCACGCACTCACATACACCAGAAAACTCGTGACACACATTTGAACTATTATAGAAACTGAGTGTTTTTATTTTAGTGACACAGTTTAACATAACGAAATAAACGCATAGTGATATAGACGCTTTGTAACAAGAGCTGCTGCCGTAATGCTTTAATGTGCCGATGTTGTTGTCATGTTGTTACGGTGTCGTCGCGATGTTGGTGCGGCGTTGTTGTGGTGTCACGATGTTGGTGCGGCGTTGTTGTGGCGTCACGATGTTGGTGCGGCGTTGTTGTGGTGTCACGATGTTGGTGCGGCGTTGTTGTGGTGTCGCGATGTTGGTGCGGCGTTGTTTTGGTGTCACGATGTTGGTGTGGCGTTGTTGTGGCGTCACGATGTTGGTGCGGCGTTGTTTTGGTGTCACGATGTTGGTGCGGCGTTGTTGTGGCGTCACGATGTTGGTGCGGCGTTGTTATGGTGTCGCGATGTTGGTGCGGCGTTGTTTTGGTGTCACGATGTTGGTGCGGCGTTGTTGTGGTGTCACGATGTTGGTGCGGCGTTGTTGTGGTGTCACGATGTTGCTGCTACACGGCAATGTAATTTGTTGTGACTTTATCTGCTGAGATGATGTTACGATGTTGTTGCGATGTTGTTGCAGAACCTCAGTAGCGACCAAAGCAGAGCTTATACTTCTCCAAACCCTGTAAGCACCCAACCGTCAAACTCTTCTCCCAATAGGGGGAGCAGTTTCAGCAGCTCGGCCACGTGTTCGTCTTCGCATGGGTACGCAATATGTCAATTTTCGGAAGCCAGTCTATTATATTTTAGTCATGTGCACGAGGGCATGTTTCACAACATAAAAATCCTGTTTTACGCGCCTGCAGCCCCTTACCCCATTTATACGATTTTTTGTCAGTTCGTTTTTAAAAATAACTTTACATTCATTTTCATAATTTTTTCTCTACAAATCGCCATGCTTATTTTAATGTTATTTTAACAAAAATTAACACACTGTTTGACAAAAGGACCTAATCAAATTGTCTTTCAATTTGTTTCATTTTAATCACCAACTTACCACCCGGTGGCATGCGCCAACTTACCCAACACCATATACATTAGCTCTGACCGCGATTTATCACTGAATAATCATTCTAGATCCGCCCATTTGATTAACACGATTATACTAATGTTTTACGACTACAACCAATGGATAGATTAATTCCAACCCACTAATATCTAAGGCCGAAGCCCCGACGTATTCGTCGGCCACGGGTTCTTTATTGCATGGTACGTAAGCGATCTCGCAATTTGTTTTTCACGAAATGGTCCAGAAATACACTCATGCACATCCAATCTGAGCAGTCAGAAAATGCTTTTTTTTACAGCACAGTCAAGTTTTCTAAAGCGCCACGTTTCTAAAGTGACTCACCATTTGACGTGAATTAATACACTCTGTTTTCATAACTGTGTAAAACGGTATTGTAAAGTGGAAATCTCTGGAACCCCTACATTTTTAGATCAGATCAACACTATTTCACGAGAGGTTGCAGCCATAATGTTGTATATATAAAAATCGTGATGTTTGTTTAAACAGGTCGGTCCATGAACATAACCAACCACAATCGGCCACATCGCAACAAAGAAATATTATATACACGCTTCACATGGCAGAAGTAAAACCCGGGAAAATACTACTGACTAACAAAGAGCGACTTTGTCTGGCGGTCATGGGGCTTCTGACATTGTGCGCTATTGTTCTGGTGGTATATTTCTTAGGTAAGCATATATTGTCTACTATCAGTACAGACTGACTTCCGTTGCTTTAATCAAGAACACACTGGAACGCAAAGGCGCAGCTAAGGAGTATACATACCGGCTAATTTCGCGGATATATAATTCAGTATTCGCTCTGAATTCAGTGTACATATTTACAGTCATAAAACAGTACAGATTCTTTTGTCTAACAGTGTTTCCTTAGTTTCCATAGTATCACAGTGTTTGGCTATGCCGATATTTCTAAATTTATGGTTGAATATTTGGCAGAGTTCGTGTCTGAATAAAATATTTGTGCGCGCATGTGTGTGTGTGTGTGTGTGTGTGTGTGTGTGTGTGTGTGTGTGTGTGTGTGTGTGTGTGCGTGCGTGCGTGCGTGCGTGCGTGCGTGCGTGCGTGCGTGCGTGCGTGCTTGCGTGCTTGCGTGCGTGCGTGCGTGCGTGCGTGCGTGCGTGCGTGCGTGCGTGCGTGTGTGTAAAGTGTGTACACTGATATTAGTGTTAGTGTTGGTTTTAACAGTTCGACGAGTATCGGATATTCCTGTCACTACGACAACAGTTACTTCAAACCCAACGCACTTGTACGGTAAGCATAGAACCTGCAATGCCTCTAATAACAATACAGAGCTTACTACGGTTCGTTTGATTAATGTGATTTATTAGTCTTAAAGGAAGACGTCAGGTAAACACCAATTACGAATTTACAACACGATTTCAGAATATATTTCAAATATTTGCGGTATTCAAATTCGTGTGTCAATAAATTGGAAGGGACGTTGTAATGGGCACGAAAACACTCCCGCTGTTTTAACATAACTGTCGACACAGCAAGGTTTAAATGGCATCAACCATTTATCTTTGATATTATGCTTCCCACAATGAGAAGACCCGTGAAATATTGACGTAAACATTTAAATTTGCACCTGCACGGTTTATACAAACATAAGTTTAATTGTATTCTATATTATACTATCAATATCTGGAGTCATCATACCAGTTACTACAAGATCACATTTAGCAAATTAACTAAACAAAACATTTATGAATCTGGTATGTTTCAGAGACCTTTGTCCAGGGTACGTATCGCCTCTCAAACCAAACGTACACGACCGACCTCGACGATTTGCAGTCAAACAGGTCGCGGGAACTGAACACCACGTTTTGTAATGGGGTAAGTGTTGACGACGTGGATTCACACTATGGAGAGTTCACCTCCCACCTCCCGCCAATCCTATCTCCCACCCTATACAACAAACCCGGATGTTGAATGACGACATAGACGACGCCGTATTATCCTCGTTCACCTACTGACCTTTGGACGAGGCACCGATGTTGTCTTAATATATTATAACGCTATATGTCTGTGTCCAGGTGTACAGGACGCTGAAAGAAGGTCGGACGACAAGTTACCTGGAGTGTTCTGTGACGAAGTTACGGTACGTTGGGTGGCTGGTTCATTACAGCCGTGCACACACGTAGTATAGTTGGCCGGTTCAATGCACCCGTGCAGACATGTAGCGGGGTTGGCTGGTTTTATGCACCTTGCACAGACGTAGTGGGATTGGTTGGTTCAATGCATCCGTGTACACACATAGTGTGATTGGCTGGGTCAATGTACCCGTGCACACACATAGTGTGATTGGCTGGGTCAATGTACCCGTGCGCACACATAGTGTGATTGGCTGGTTCAATGTACCCGTGCACCCGCGTAGCGGGGTTTGGATGGTTCCATGCACATGGACTACACCATTCAAAAGAAACCATATATTTACTTTCTGCAGTAGTTGTTGCTTTCCATCGGTAACAACCTTTGAATGATAGAACGATAATAAAAAAGTTACATAAAACACAAACAACAGTAAGAAATGCAGTCGTGTACACCATACCCAGTTCAGCCGGACAGGAAATTAAACATGCTTTCTCACTTAGACGGGTCAATGATCATCTGTTTTGATGGGATGCAGGAAAGGAAGTATCATCGTCGATTATGAACTTAGCTACGCTGAAAGCATTAGCGATGAAACGAAGGAGTCACTACATACGGCTCTAGAAGCAGCCAGCGGTCTGAAAGGTCTGGGCGGCGAATTCAAGGGGATCACTTTCTGCCGTAAGTTCCTCACGCGACATTAGAAATGGTAACGTAACATAGCGACACTAATGACATAGTCTAAATCAAACGTCAAAGCGTATTCATGGTCTCAGTGTCCATTTTTGTTTCTGTTATACTCCTCCGATCCTCGATTTATCACAAAGGTTAGCATCACTTTGATTTTCCATTAGTTTATAAAGCAGAAAGTCACGAAATACGTTACCACCCCCTCGTTCAGGCAGACAGATATAAGAACATTAGCTTAAGTTAATTAAATTGTAATAAACGATGAATTGCTCAATTAATAAAAAAAAATTAATTTAAATTCAGTAAATTGATTAATGTAGCCAATTAACAATTAAACTGCTCCGATGACTGAAATGAGGTGCCGGTTTACGTTAACATTGTTTGGCAATCTGCTTACACACCACGGCAAACAATAATAATAATAATAATGTTCGTGTTACTGAAAAGAATAACAACAATCTCGTGATTATGACTAAATCTGACAAATAAATATCTCACACATTCAAGAGTAACAATACCAACATTGCATGTATAAATCTTGTTTCCATGTATACGATATTTAATATATTTAATCTACAGAGAAGGGAACGCAAGAAACAACGAAAAGAGTTTCACCTCCAGAGATCGCTACCAGCCGGACAACGATATTTTCCGTCACACAAGTGACAGGGGCGGAGAAGACGGACACAACAACAACAACAGTAGAAAAAACAGAAGAAACAAAAGTGGCACCAGTAATTACAACAACGCCACCTACAACAACGACAACGACTGCAGAAAAAACAACAGTTGCTGAAACAAAGACAACGGCTGCAGGAACAACAACCGCAGAAACAACAACACCAACGACACCTGCAGAAACAACACGAAGTCCACAAACAACAACAAGGGCTGCAGAAACAACAACACCAACGACACCTGCAGAAACAACACGAAGTCCACAAACAACAACAAGGGCTGCAGAAACAACAACACCAACGACACCTGCAGAAACAACACGAAGTCCACAAACAACAACAACAACTGCTGCAGAAGCAACAACACCAACGACACCTGCAGAAACAACACGAAGTCCACAAACAACAAAAAGGGCTGCAGAAACCACAACACCAACGACACCTGCAGAAACAACACGAAGTCCACAAACAACAACAACAACTGCTGCAGAAGCAACAACACCAACGACTCCTGCAGAAACAACACGAAGTCCACAAACAACAACAAGAGCTGCAGAAACATCGATAACTGCCGACACAACGACAACTGCGGAAACAACAACAGCAGACAGAACAACAATAACGACAGCTGCAGAAACGACAACACTGGCTGCAATTGAAATATCAACAGCTACTGACACAATATCGTCGACCCCGGAAACAACCAGAAATGCTACAGAAACAGCAACAACGGTGGTAGAAACACCAACTGCTGCAGAAACAACAACTGCTGCAGAAACAACAACAACAGAAGCAACAACAGCTGCTGGAGTAACAATAACTGTTGCGGAAAGAATAACTAAAGAAACAACAACAGCTGCTGAAAAAACAACAACAACTGCTGCAGAAACAACAATTACAGAACCAACAACAACTGCTGCAGAAACAACAACGGTTGTAGATCCAACAATAACAACAACAACAAAAGCAGTGTCAATAACAATGGCAAATCCAGAAAAATCCACCTTTACAACAGACACAAACACGACTACAATAACAACAACTACGTCAACAAATACATCGCCATCCGCTGGAACAGAGACGCCATCACCAGCTGCCTGCCCTGCATTCATTCCAACGTGTTCGCACGACACTGGTGTCGACCAACCTTTTAACAATGGTACGTTTCACATAATCTCCTCTGTAATCTTGATCTGAGATAGACTGCACGCAAACTTACCAGTTGATTACTCGGTTTTTAAAATGTGATATTCACCAACGCACTTGTCTCATTGCGTAATCATATGATATAGTTATATTTAATAAATGCCATATGCACGTATACCAGATAGTACCGTATAACGACAACATTTGTGTATTCAATAGGCGCCCAATACCAACTTATTATCACACAATGATGTACCACACAAATATTCAGGCATCACGCATTGCTAGAATAACGAATAACAGCGTTTTGCAAATGTTCTGGCTAGACATTAATGAAATGATATCATTCCAGGAACGTCTTGTGAAGCAGGACACTACTATAGGTGCTGCGACGAACAGAAATACGTGGAGTTCGGTTGCAACCATGGGAAACTGATGGGGCACGGGCAACGGACGTGTGCGGGTGGAGCAAAGTGTATTGACATACCGGGTTGTACAAGAAACCCGTGTGGAGATCGGGCCGACCCGTGAAGATTGCAGCACATAGTGTAGTTTGCACGCATCGATAATCACATAATGTGTTACTTCGAACTATTTAGTCGGAATTAACGCACAATAATAACGAACGAGTATATCACTATACTTCACGTAAGGTAAGGTTTAAAATAGTGGCTATGAAAACAGGTAAACACTGTGCAGGTCAATGCTGATCATGGACGTGACTTATTCCTCCCGCCGATTACATGACACAGTTATGAAATTTCACCAAGCGTGAAATTCGTCAGTTTTCAGTATTTCCATGTTCACTTAATTTAATGCTTGACCCAACGTTAAGCAACTTAATAGCAAAATAATTTAATTAAGGAGTCACCTTCCTTTAAGTCGCACAATGATACTTATGCCAAAATGTAGTTTGTATTCATTTACATTGATAGTGTTGAATAGCAGCCATTGTTAAGTACTGTCACAATGTATTTTTTTTTAAAGTCAAGTTTCTTGTAATGTTATCATTGTAACAATGATTACTATGGGCAGACTTTGCACAGTTTGCAATAGATGCATTATATTGTTGGCCGGTTTAATTAATATGCAAATGGTTGGTCTGAAAGTGCTTCAAGTCGAAATAATATGCCAGGACATCATTGTTCCCTTTGTTGATTATGCATGTCATATGTAGCTTTGTTACAGAATATTATTATTTATGGGTGTTACCTGTTTGCCCAAATGCGTTTGATGTTCTTCAGTTTGTGCAATGTTCGTTATCTGTTGATTAAGTCTCTAAACATGTGTTGCGAGAGGTGAATTTGTTCAACTTAAAATGGACCAGCCGTGCAATGTACAATGGCCCGCAACTCAACACAACTCGAGTTACGTGTTGATTCGGCCGGCGAAAGTGTTGTTGAACCGATTAAACCACTGAGTCGCAGTAACAACTGTTGTAACGTGCGCCGGCTCATGATGCGTGTGATGTGCAGTGTGTAATGAAAGCACAATCACGGCACGGAGAATCTTAGCTAGCCGAACAAATGCGCGACTCGCAAAGTAAGTTTAGCGATGTACGACTGGCACAAGGCTGACTGTTCCAAGTCGTACGAAAAGAGCACGACAAATGGCAGGCACAAAACACCAGCTGCACATCCATGTAGCGATAAAGCTTCTTGAACAACAAAAAAACGCTAAACGCATCGCCCAGTAGTACTAGGCTAATAGGCAGTTTGACATGGATGCGCAACAGAGCGCCTACCACGCGAGCCGCTACATTGGCATAGCGCGTTTATCCGGCTCCGTAATCCATTAATGATCAACTGCATTGTCCAACCACCGCCGGAACAACCGTTGCTAGCGTAACCAACCCGGAAGACGACGTCATAAACACATCGCCATTAATCGGTAATATTGTTTAGCATATTGATTCGAAATCATAAAACTTGACACCAAAAAATTCCCGAAATATTCTGTTGATCCTGTTGTCACTGATGTAGAGAGAAAGCCGGCCTTCTTAGCTGTAGAAAAACATGTTGACACTGTCTAGGCCGTTGGTTGTCGAGCTAATCAAGTTCGACCACGTGCTAGGTTTTGTTTCATATTCATTAAATCATTGCACACTATATAAGGACGTGTAGTAAGGCCTTTACATATATACATGTTAAATGTCACAGTTCTGCTGATATTATCTAAAACAAATCAAGAACTTCGTTCCGTGTTGGTGAATCCATTGCATTCGTTCAATTAACTGATATGCATCAACTCTGAAGGCATTACAACGTACGTCAGAGGGAATGGTACTTTAGAGTCCATTGAAAAGTTTACCAACTGCAGTTGAAACTCGTGTTTGTGTTGATTTGATTTGTTTCCGAGTAAATGTGATCTAATACTAAGCGCCTTGCCTAAGACCTAACTATATTTTTGTATACACCAATTGTATAGGTCTTTTTAAAAATACTACTCACAAGCTCGGAGACCATATCGTACGAAGGACACAGATAAACTAAAAAACACAAAAGGGAGCAACTAAGCCTCATTCCAGAACGAACCAATCTTAGTTATATATAATAAAAACCGACGATTACTAGAATGTGGCTTGGCAACACTAGAGACGAGAACATTAAGAGGAGAGGAAGTTGAAGTTTTAAACATATTAAATTCTAAATCTAATTATAATGATATTACGTCGTAAGGAGCCAGTATTGGCTATAGTCTACGGCGGGGTGAGTGCGCATGAAGTTTATTGGCTGTGCAGTTTTTAGGATAGACACCTGTGTTCGCCCATTGTCCCTGCCCGGAGTTGAATCTCACTGAGTCGGTTCTATTCAACTTTGTCTTTACAAAATAGGAATTCTTGAATTGGTCTGTGTGGGCTGCATGTGCTACAAAGCACCTGGAATTATTGGTTTGATGTCTTTCAACGATATTAATGGTTACACAGTCTGTAAAACGTTTCGGCTGTACTCGTCTTTTGTTTGGTCTTTGGGAACGAAGACATTTATCGGAGGTATGGTATGGTGGATACATACGTCTCATACCTTGAGCGATAGTCGCCAGAGATGAAACAGGCGGCGTGGTGTTGAATTCTCTCAAGTCGATTTATGTTACCTGATTGCACGGGTCCCATACAATGGCTCCATGTTCTAGGACAGAGCGCACAAGGGCAATGTATGCTCTCCTTTTACTGTTGATTAAAAAAACCGAGTGTGGAGTTTGCTTTTGTGTGACGGGTGAATATGTGAGTGCCGTTTAAAGTCGTCTGAATGCTTCAGTCATCTAGAGAAAGTCGGCCTTATAATTCTTTGTTGTGTATACTATTATATAATAGAATGCAACATGTACACTTCCGCTGCGCCGAATCCGAGCTCGGTGGCGCACCAATACAGGGTTAGGCAATCTCTAAATCAGCATTCAATGCTAAAGCTGCAGACAGACGGATATGTTATTGTCGCAGCTGTCTAGACTATTTTATAGGAGTATATGCAGGTTGCTTAGATGAACGAGCTTGATAGGTAATAGTAGGGGAGACCGGGGCTGGTTGTTACACTGGTAATGTGTACAAACATACATACGTATTATAGACAAAACTACTAGTGCAAATTAGTGCCGTTAAGCAATGCTTAAGTATGTTTTAATGTAATGTGTTGTGAATGAGACGGTGCCGGGGCAAGTTGTAACATTTCCCCGTACAAATGATGGTATCAAGCGAAACATTTTATTCGGGGAAGAAACAGTGTTGGGAAAGTATCATCCATTGTGGCGATTAATACATGTTTTGTAATTAACATGATTATGCTCTTTGCATTGTTTCAATGGTGTTCCAATAGAGGATCTGCCCATTATGTTTCTATAAGTATTTTAGGTAGGGTCAATTGGTATAACCTAGCCATATATCCTAGATTTGAATTAAGACAATTAAAAGCCATAAAATTATTACACAGATATGCTTGCCGCAACGGAACAACACATAATGTTCCAACTTGCCCCGCTGGTCGTTCCAACTTGCCCCGCTGGTCGTTCCAACTTGCCCCGCTTGTCGTTCCAACTTGCCCCGCTGGTCGTTCCAACTTGCCCCGCTGGTCGTTCCAACTTGCCCCGCTGGTCGTTCCAACTTGCCCCGCTGGTCGTTCCAACTTGCCCCGCTGGTCGTTCCAACTTGCCCCGCTGGTCGTTCCAACTTGCCCCGCGGGGCGTTCCAACTTGCCCCGCTGGTCGTTCCAACTTGCCCCGCATCGGGTTAAATTATAACGCTTAAGGAGACCTCATAAATCAGATTTATTTATTTATACACTTGCTACATTCGGGAGATTTTTGCGGTTTTGATCGGGTAACAATTCGAACAGCAATCCTGAAAAATGCTGTTTTTTGTTACAACCAGCCCCGGTCTCCCCTACACATCTTAAAAATAATACGAATAATACGATATCGATAGGAAGCGAAAGCAGATATTTCAGAAGTGGTGCTGAGTTAGAAACAAGGAGACGCTGTAGTAGACCTCTGCTTGGGCCGTGATTTCAGGTGCATTGACATAAACGAAGCCTATGTTGTTTGGCTGTTCATTCACGTGAATGTTGGCGAGTTGGCAAACCCACTTCGATTGTAGATCGTCGGTGCTCGTGACGATCTTGCATTGTGTGCGTGCCGGCTTATTTCGCTGGAGATATAATTCAATATTCTCTCTGAATTCAATATACAGAGTTACAGTGATGAATCAATATAGATTCTTTAGCCTAACAGTCATTCCTTATTGTCCATAGTATGGCAGTGTTTCACTCTGTCGATAGAGGGAGTAGTAAAACATTACAACGACCAAACCATTGCAGATTAAATATAATAATTACATCAGCGCAGTAATTGCTAAATTAATGGCTGAATATTTGGCAGAGTTGGTTTCTGAATAAAACATTTGGCAGTGTTGGTGTCTGAATAAAATATTTGCGCGCGCATGCGTGTGTGTGCGTGTGTGTACACCGATATCAGTGTTGGCGTTGTTGGTTTTAACAGAACGACCGGATATTCCTGTCACTACAACAGTTACTTCAACCCCAACACATTCGTACAGGAAGCATAGAGCCAAATACGGACTGCAATGCCTCTTATAAAAATGTAGGGCCTAATACGGTTCGTTTTATAAAGGTGATTTGGTAATCTTAAAGTAAAGGAACACGTCATGTATACACCAATTACGAATTTACAGCACGATTTCAGAATGCATTTCAAACAGATGCAGTATTTAAATTCGTTTTTCAATAAATTGGAAGGGACGTTGTAATTTGCACGAAAACGCTCGCGCTATTTTAACATAAATGTCGACACAGCAAGTTTTTTAATGATATCAACCTTTAATATATCATCTAGTACTTCCCACAATGTTAAAACCCGTGAAATGTTTACGTAAACATTTTAATTTGCACCTAGGACGGTTTATACAGACATACGTTTAATTGTAGTCTATATTATGCTACCAATAGCTGGAGTCATCATACCAGTTACTACAAGATCAAATTTAACAAATTAACTCAATAAAATATAAAGCTGGTATGTTTTAGAAACGTATGGATTCTCAAATCAAACGTAGACGACCAAACTCGACGATCTGCAGTGAAACAGGTCGCGGGAGCTGAACACCGCGTTTTGTAGTGGGGTAAGTGTTGACGTGGTTTCACACTATGGAACTCTAGTGAGGGGGTGATGCAATATCCTACCTGTTTCGGGGGTCAACCTCCCACCTCCCATCAATTTTTGAGGCCAACATCCGATCGCCCACCAATTTTTAGTAGTTCGAACCACCTTCCTCCCACTTCCTCCCACTTCCTCCCACTTCCTGCAACACCACAAGTTCTCTAGTATGTTTTGCGTGAATTGAAAACAGAAACGGTTACAATTTCGTGTATGAGAATGGCAATATATCGTTAACAACTTTCTGAAAGTAGGCAACATTTGGTAAACAGGAAATATTTATTCGTCCCAAAGACAACAAAACAGAGTATTCAACACAAAACATGAGTATTCAACACAAACACCATACAATGTATTACATTTAAGTCGACATGAGAAAACGAAGTGGTAAGAATATAGAGTACGGTCTGAAAATAAAAGATAATGTCATATAAGGGACGGGAGACTCCTACTAAGACTAAACATTAATCGGTGTCGTAGGAGCCACCCTGTCGATTAATTTCACCCGTTATTTAAATTATAAAAAAAGAAAATCCCTATAGATATTAATGCATAATTACTGAGTGAACAAAATTAATATAGATATGTCTGTATATTACAAATGCCAATTATGTTCCTACAACCGGATATACATAGAATGATTTTTACGTTTTGTTTAGAAACCACTTCACTACAATACGAGCGTTCAACGAAGTAATTCTTCATTCAGTTCCGTCAACTGTATGTAGGGTTATAGTGAATAAACCATACGATTGATACGGAATAGAAAGGCATAAAATGACTCGTGAACTGTCATGGCGTGCAGGTGTGCTTATTTGGCGTTATTAATATTAGTTCGTGTGTAGCAAACCTTTCAGACGGACTAATATACAGGTATGTATAATATCGACGCGACGCGTGATAGGTGTCGGTTGAAGAGTTCTTTATTAGAGCGATGACGCCGCGCATTCCCTGGCACTCGAGGTCAAGCGAGATATCTACGGGTCATCGCAATGTGGCACGTTCTTTGAAAGCCCAGTTGCAACTATTGAAGACCGGGCCCCACGGCTTTTGCCCGACGCTAGTCAATGACGTCTTCTTGACGTCACGCATGTAATCCTACAATGGGAAGAAGGAAAGAGGAAGTGTTTAACCGGAATATAATTGGACTCGTATTAGCTATGAAAATTCCGACATGAACTACAGAACTACTGGTGTAGAATTGTCGTTTTGATCGTTGTATAATTGGCCCACCAATGGCGTGACTAGACAAGGAAGAATGTTTTGTGAAGGAAATACCAATTGGAATCTCATTATATAAATCAATCGTTTGTAGGGCCCATGTTTGCGACAGAATATATTCCCTTTTTAGTCAGCGAAGCCTTCGAAGAGTTTATTAAGTACATCACTTCTTTGGCATATTATGAAGACTATGCTTAAATAGTAGGAATCGCCTGGCCTGCTTTTATGATATACCAACATTCGCTTGTTCATTCGTTTGTTATGATATACCAAGATTCGTTTGTTCATTCCACCCCATAATATTTGGAATTTAGTACACTCCCGTAGTTTTTTAATACATTTCCAATTATCCAAATCTCCCGTCGATAAACAAACGAATCATTCTAATTTTGCTTTGTATTGAGACAACCGATGGTTTATGTGTCAATGTGCAACGTTATCAGCACAGCGCACTGAAGTACGCATTGGTGACCGTCTCGACACTTGAATCATGGGTAGAATGTTAGGAATATGTACCTTTAGTGTGAAACCCTACACACATGGACCGTTCCTACCAAGCGTGTGTAGTTGGGGGAAATGTGCAACCTACTGTCGATTCACCCGAATAATATAGTTAGGGCTATTTATTCTCGGAATGAGATCATCGACTGTTAAAAGGATTCAATGGTCCTGCGGGGTAGGATGTCGTGGGGTGTGGGATGTCGTGGGGTGTGGGATGTCTTGGGGTATATGATGTCCTGGGATATGGGGTGTGATATGTCTTGGTGTGTAGGATGTGGGACGTCGTGGGGTGTGGGATATCCTGGGATGTGGGATGTCCTGGGGTGTAGGGTGTCCTGCGGTGTGGAATGTCTTGTGGTGTGGGATGGCCTGGGGTGTGGGATGTCCTGGGGTGTAGGATGTCCTGTGTCGAATAGCAGCCACTGTCATGTGTTAGGTATTGTCACAATGTATTTTTTTTTATTTTAAAGTCATGTTTCTTGTAATATTAACATTGTAACAATGATTACTATGGGCAGACTTTGTACAGTTGACAACAGATGCATTACATTGTTGGCCGGTTTAATTAATCTGCAAATGGTTGGTCTGAAAGTGCTTCAAGTCGAAATGATATGCCGGGACATCTTTGTTCCTTTTGTACCAGTGCCAACTAGAAGATAGTTATTTCGTTGTTGATTATGCATGTCATATGTAGCCTTGTTACAGAATATTATTTTTTATGGGTGTTACGTGTTTGCTCAAATACGTTTGATGTTCTTCGGTTTGTGTAATGGTCATTATCTGTTGATTAAACCTGTAAACATGTGTTGCAAGTGGTGAATTTGTTCAACTTAAAATGGACCAGCCGTGCAATGTACAATGGTCCGCTACTCAGTAAAACTCGAGTTGCGTGTTGATTCGGCCGGCGAAAGTGTTGTTGAACCGATTAAAAAATTAAATCGCGGCAACATCTGTTGCAATTTGCACCGGTTCATGATACGTTTTCCTAGTAAACCACGTGATATTCTTAATTGTAGTTGCAAATTGTTGCTTCCCTTTAACCAGGTATTGTTATGTGCATGTGGTAATACCATGAAATTGTTGTAGGAAGCAAGTAGGAAGCTTCGTTCCAACGACCGACGGTGCAATCTTGTGATTCGATCGATCACAAGAGTGCGCGCGTGGAGCTCCTCCCACTTACTCGAGCTCCTCCCACTTACTTGGAGACGGTGGCACCACCAGTTGTTCATTCGCATGGCGTCTAATGGTTCGAGCGGGACACTTTAAACATGAGTCGACAAGCCTACATAATGATTCCACGCGCATGGTGCAATACTGGGGAAACCGAAAATCACAACCGATTGTTCTGTAGTATACCAACACAAAGACAACTCGACACAACAATAACTCTACAGTGTAACAGTCGTCCCACCTCGTCGAGCAGTCTAACGTTTGAGGTAGGCTATGTACCAGAGTAAATGTATGTGTGTGTGTGTGTGTGTGTGTGTGTGTGTGTGTGTGTGTGTGTGTGTGTGTGCGTGCGTGCGTGCGTGCGTGCGTGCGTGCGTGCGTGCGTGCGTGTGCGTGTGCGTGTGCGTGTGAGTGTGAGTGTGAGTGTGCGTGTGCGTGTGCGTGCGCGTGCGAGTGCGAGTGTGCGTGCGTTTGTGCGTTTGTGTGTGTGTGTGTGTGTGTGTGTGTGTGTGTGTGTGTGTGTGTGTGTGTGTGTGTGTGTGTGTGTGTGTGTGTGTGCGTGTATGTTAAAAAATATGACAGACGGGACACAAATCCAGCAGATCTAATTACTGCCCTTGGATGGCCAACCCTCGAATGAAGACGTATCATTAAACAAGCCACAACCTTCTACAAAATTCTAAATAACATTATTGAGATCACCCCCCCCCTCCTCCAGGCCTATCAACCCGCTCTCGAACCTGTGGACAATACGTAGCCCCCAGGTGTCGTATAAATGCAATGGTCTTTTCATTTTATCCCCGAGCCATTCGCATATGGAATATGATTCCACCAAAAATTACCAACATAAAAAACCCAAAATCATTTCAAGAAGCTATTATGGAACTCCCTTTCACCACACCTCCTCACCTAAACTGCCTTTAAAACACAGTGCTCAGCGTAAACTTATCCATGGTGTGGGTATGGAGACTGTCTATGTGTGCAAGTGGCAAGGCAGCGACAGTATCCATACACATAACCAACCTATTAAAAAATTTCGTTTAACACCCTATACATAAAATAAATAAAACTATCAGATAAAAACCATTTCAGCAACATTAAAGATACTAGTCTTTTAGTCGAATGTACCACCCACAGCGCATGCGCACAGTCCACCACAAACTCCTGCGTTAGCCCAAGTTTGGGCTGTTTGGTGTATAACCACTTGAGACTTGAGTGTGTGTGTGTGTGTGTGTGTGCGTGCGTGCGTGCGTGCGTGCGTGCGTGCGTGCGTGCGTGTATGCGTGTATGCATGTATATATATATATATATGTATGTATGTATGTATGTATGTATGTATGTATGCGTGCATGCATGTATGTATATGTGTGCATGTATATATATATAAAATAATGTACATGCATACATGGTATATACATAGTTGTGTTGTGTTGCGATGTGGTTGCAGAACCGCACCACGGAACAAAGCAATAGTTCCTCCTCAGATTTCGAGAATGGAAGCGGCCAACAGTCAAACTCTTTCCGCAACGGGGAAAGCGAGTCAGCATCATGTTCGGCTAGTCTGCCCGTGTCTAGGTAAGTACTACGTAGGCGATCTCGTAATCTGTGTCATTCATTGTAAACCGTGTGTGTATGCGTACCAGGCCATGTTTCAACATAGTAATCCTGCCTCTGTCTCTTACAGTAGTTGTGCAGAATTTTGTCAGTGTGTTTAAACTTTCCGTGGAACAATTTCAATGGCATAACATTTTACTAATATGGCCTTATAGCAACCGCCTAAACATCATCATCATCATTGTGGTATTTATTAGGTGTATTGACTACTTACACCGTTCGATAGATTGTCATCAAGACATCGTCACATCCAAACACGCTTATCTTTACTCGTTTATTGCTGACTTAGTCCCTTGTCGCACTTAACCATTCATTATTTTAATTACTGTATGCAATATATTACATAGATCTACTCTAAGAGTATTAAAAGAACAGGCTTACTGTCAACAAAATTGATACACACAGGTAATGACATGGTTACTAAGTCGCAAGTAGGTAATTAAACCTGTTTAAAGAAATGTCACAATTCATAACAAACTGTGTGAACAGATACAGTTCATGTCATCAAGTGATATAATCCTTCAGATATCGAGGTCGTCTGTGCTCGCGGCTGGATCGCCTGGGCGCTACTGGGTCCAGCGGTACTGGGTCCGGCGGTACTGGGTCCGGCGGTACTGGGTCCGGCGGAATTGGGTCCGGCGGTACTGGGTCCGGCGGTACTGGGTCTGGCGGTACTGGGTCTGGCGGTACTGGGTCTGGCGGTACTGGGTCTGGCGGTACTGGGTCTGGCGGTACTGGGTCTGGCGGTACTGTTTCTGGCGGTACTGGGTCTGGCGGTACTGGGTCTGGCGGTACTGTTTCTGGTGGTACTGGGTCTGGCGGTACTGGGTCTGGCGGTACTGGGTCTGGCGCTACTGGGTCCGGCGGTACTGTTTCTGGCGCTACTGGATCCGGCGGTACTGGGTCTGGCGGTACTGGGTCTGGCGGTACTGTGTCTGGCGGTACTGGGTCGCCTGGGCGGTACTGGGTCGCCTGGGCGGTACTGGGTCGCCTGGGCGGTACTGGGTCTGGCGGTACTGGGTCTGGCGGTACTGGGTCTGGCGGTACTGGGTCTGGCGGTACTGGGTCTGGCGCTACTGGGTCCGGCGGTACTGGGTCTGGCGGTACTGGGTCTGGCGGTACTGGGTCTGGCGGTACTGGGTCCGGCGGTACTGGGTCTGGCGGTACTGGGTCTGGCGGTACTGGGTCTGGCGCTACTGGGTCCGGCGGTACTGGGTCTGGCGCTACTGGGTCCGGCGGTACTGGGTCTGGCGGTACTGGGTCTGGCGCTACTGGGTCCGGCGGTACTGGGTCTGGCGCTACTGGGTCCGGCGGTACTGGGTCTGGCGGTACTGGGTCTGGCGGTACTGTATCTGGCGGTACTTGGTCTGGCGGTACTGGGTCGCCTGGGCGGTACTGGGTCGCCTGGGCGGTACTGGGTCTGGCGGTACTGGGTCTGGCGGTACTGGGTCCGGCGCTACTGGGTCCGGCGGTACTGGGTCCGGCGCTACTGGGTCTGGCGGTACTTTGTCTGGCGGTACTGGGTCTGGCGGTACTGGGTCTGGCGGTACTGGGTCTGGCGGTACTGGGTCTGGCGGTACTGGGTCTGGCGGTACTGTTTCTGGCGGTACTGGGTCTGGCGGTACTGGGTCTGGCGATACTGGGTCGCCTGGGCGGTACTGGGTCTGGCGGTACTGGGTCTGGCGGTACTTGGTCGCCTGGGCGGTACTGGGTCTGGCGGTACTGGGTCGCCTGGGCGGTACTGGGTCTGGCGGTACTGTGTCTGGCGGTACTGGGTCGCCTGGGCGGTACTGGGTCGCCTGGGCGGTACTGGGTCGCCTGGGCGGTACTGGGTCTGGCGGTACTGGGTCGCCTGGGCGGTACTGGGTCTGGCGGTACTGGGTCTGGCGGTACTGGGTCTGGCGGTACTGTGTCTGGCGGTGCTGTGTCTGGCGGTACTGGGTCTAGCGGTACTGGGTCTGGCGGTACTGGGTCTGGCGGTACTGGGTCTGGCGCTACTGGGTCTGGCGGTACTGTGTCTGGCGGTACTGTGTCTGGCGGTGTTCTGGGCTGGTAGACTAGTTTATTGCCGACTCAGTCCCGTGGCGCACCGGTCGTAACAAATAGTACTACACTAGATACTAGAACACACACACACACTTGATATGGATGTAGAACCTACTCTGTTGTCATTAGTAATGACAACAGATTAATGTAACGGTGACAGCTAACTACTAGGCGTCTATTGTAACTTGGAAATCTCGTGAACCCCTCCATTTTGAGAAAGATCAAAAGTACCACGCGACAAGTGGGTAGCATACGAGTAATCTGTAAATAAAATCGTGCTGTTTGTTTAACTAGATCGAATACCAGGACATCTTCGGTGAATGACCATAATCAACTACTACCGCCAACGCTATCTAGCGATACAACACCGCCCCGGAAAATACAAATATCCAAGAAGCTGCAATATTGTCTGGTGGCTACGATAATGATTTTTCTAGTGACGGGCGCCGTTGGCCTGGTGGTGGTTCTCTATGGTAAGCACCAGCGATTAACAAATCATCGAACTATCGACGTATCGCAATAGTTGATGTGTTCTGATGCAATACTATCGATAATAAATGTTACCATTGATAGTTTTTGTCGATTGGGCACAACACTATCGATAGCAACGATACTTGGCAAAACAAATCAACTAGGCTACTTGTGCTACTGTAATTATGCTTTTTCAACTCTATCCTGTTTTTACTTATTTATTTTATTAATATATCAACGTAACACCAACAATCATTGACGAGAACAGCGTCATTCACGAAATCATCACTTCGAATCAACTGCCTCCAAGGCCACACGAAAACGTTACCCATCAACTATGTTTTTGAGATACTATTGTGATAATTATTATACTATTGCAATAGTACAGCAATAGTGGGCACAACATGACCATCGCAATCACATCTACCAACTGCACAGACTGACGTTTCATCCATGAAATACAATGGCGTTGGTTGATGAGTCTGCCCACCAGCTTCCGGGCAGTAGTTGCACAATGGCTAAATAATTCGCTGAAGTCGGAACAAATTGGGCGTTAATGTGCGCGCGTGCGTGCATGTATGTATACTGATATCAGTTGATTTTGATAGTTCCAGAAAAACCGATTGCCGTCACTCCTACAGTAACTCAAACGACGACAACTCCCGCCTCAAACAACACGTATGGTAAGTCTACGGACGACAGAATATCATCCGGCTTGCTTGATCTCGTTGATTTAATTGTCTTGAAGGAGGATGTTATGTATATAGCTATATTGCAACAGAAGTGAAGTGAAAGTTTATTCAACAACAACAACAACAACGACAACGACAACGACAACGACAACGACAACGACAACGACAACGACAACGACAACGACAACGACAACGACAACGACAACGACAACAACAACAACAACAACAACATAATACAGGTGCATAGTATGGTGTGCTGCTGCTGCTGAACGGACATAGCTGAAGTCATACGACTCATAAGGTGCATTGAATACGATTTCAAATATTGCAGTACTCAAATCTGTTGTTCAATAAATTGGATGAAAAATTGTAATTTGCTCAAAAAAGCTCGCCCTATTTTTACATAAACGTCAGCACAGCAAGTTGAATGTGGTTTTAAATGACATCGATAGGCGTCCTTGATCTAATATCTCCCACAATGTTAAGACCTGTTAAAATGATTACGTAAATATTTTAATTAGCACCCGGCACGGTTACAGATGTACGTTTAATTGAATTCCATAAGACATTACCAATAATGAATGTCGAGTCATCAAGTACACGTTATTAGAAGAGTCTAGATAAAATTTCACAAATGAACCCAATAAAACATATATGTATCTGATATGTTTTAGAAACGTTTGTACAGGGCACGTTTCGACTCTCAAACCAGACGTACACGAGCGAGTTCGACGATTTATACTCAAACAAATCACTGGATCTGAAGAGTACGTTTTGCGATGGCGTAAGTGTCGATGTAGTTTCATATTCCGCATATGTAACATCTATAAGTGCATAAAATCAGAATAATGAAATCAGAAAAGGTGCGTACATTCGCCAAATGTATTGCATTGCAATATATCGTTAATAATAACTTTGCGGATGTTGGCAACGGTTGAAATGTTCGGTGTTTCTTACGTCACAGTGGTGCTGAACTGTATTGGCCTAGACATGTATTGACACAGAATGGAAAAATAGACAAATGGCCTTTGAAATGGGGGGGCTTATTTGGCTTACTTGTTCGTGTGTGGCATATCGCTCTGACGGAATGTAAAGACACGCGCCTTGTGTTTGTTGAAGAATTCTTTATTAGTGACGCAGTGCGTTCCCCGCCACACCCGGCGGGCGATAAAAGAGTGTTATCGTGCTCATCGCATCAATGGGTCGTCGCCAAATTGCATTTTTGTGAAAGCTCAGTTGTAACTATTGAACACCAAACGTTGTGGCTTTTTGCCCGACGCCAGCTAATGACGTACTTTCATGCCACGCTCATGTAATCCAACAATGGAAAGAAGTAACGAGGAAGTGTCACGAGAATATCATTATTATTTAAGGAAATTCCGAACTACAACTAGAATACAGCTTTCGTTTTAATTCAAGACACGATAATCGTCACAGCAACGACAATCTAGACAAGGAAGAACTTTTTGTGGGAATTTCAGTGCATTAACCTATAGTTGTATGTTTAACAAGTACTATATTCCCTTCTTAAATCAGCGAAGGTTGCAAAGGGTTCAAACATGCACATTGGCACCAATAAATATAATACCTGTTGGTATAAATAAAATATCGGAATTAACCAAACAAATCGCTCCACCAACTTAAAACCGCCATGCATCTCTTCGTCATGGGGGTAAAAAGAAGCAGGCGACACGGGGATCATCCCGAACCCGGTATACCACTAATATATCGATTTCTGTAACAATACTTATGGAATGGTGGGTGGAATCGTCTGTGCAACATTATCAACCAACAACTTTAGCGCATTGGTGAACGTCTCGACACTCGCTGGATTATGGGTAGAACGTTAGAAATATGTGCCTTTCGGGTGAGACCCTACAGCCGTGGACCGCTCATATCTAGTGTCTATACTCGGTGATGACGTCATAAGACGATATTGTTGAATGAACGATCTACGATTGTTAAGACCAGTGGATCGTTGCAATAAGAACTACTTTATTATATTTCTTCTCACGAACAGCAAATATAACCGTTGTGTTCGAAATGGCTGGATGATTCTCATTTCTTGATAGCCTACAACAGTCACGACAGCTTGATAATATAGGTCATTGTATGTATACTGATCTAACGGCAGGCACCGTCTGAACAGCAATAATGGCTGGAAACACCAGTCGTTGATATCCAGTTGTTGACAATTAAAAATTATATAATTTATCGGAGGGCTGCGTTCGCCAACGTCACTAGATATGCACCTGAAGAGTTTACTAAGGGCTATTTGTTGGTGGAATCGAATGTTAAAAGCGATTCATTGTTCCTGCAGTCTAGGTGGTCCTGTATGTGGGGGGGGGACCTGGGTGTAGGGGGACATGGGTGTAGGTTTCAATGTTTCAATGATGTGTGCAGTGTGCACCCTGCATACTAGTTGCCAGTATATACACGATAATTAAAAGTTAGAAAAAATACCCCCAGGGCACATTATCTAATAGACCCGGACATTGAATGGTGACGTAGACGGCTCGTTCAGCTACCGACCTGTAGACGAGTCAACAACGTTTTACTTGTAAAAAACTGTAGAAAACCGTTTTCTTCGTTTCCAGGTGTACAAAACGCTGAACGATCAGACGACTAGCTACCAGAAGTGTTCAGTGACGAAATTACGGTACGGCATGTGGCACGCACGCACGCACGCACGCACGCACGCACGCACGCACGCACGCACGCACGCACGCACGCACGCACGCACGCACGCACGCACGCACGCACGCACGCACGCACGCACGCACGCACGCACGCACGCACGCACGCACGCACGCACGCACGCACGCACGCACGCACGCACGCACGCACGCACGCACGCACGCACGCACGCACGCACGCACGCACGCACGCACGCACGCACGCACGCACGCACGCACGCACGCACGCACGCACGCACGCACGCACGCACGCACGCACGCACGCACGCACGCACGCACGCACTGCTTCACAAGAAACCAAAAATTAACTTTGTTTCAAGAAACGTATGTTGTCCTTATACTCGAACCTGGATTATTTGCTTTCCACTGGTACCAACTTTTGAATACCAGTAAAATAAATACAAGATTTACAAAAACCATAAACAACAGTTGTTGAATATATCAAACTCGGTGAATACAACAATACACATAAAAATTAAAAACATTACAACGAGGTAACAAACACGATTTCGAAAACTAACGAACCTACAACGACACAATTACAGACATGTTCGAAAGATAATTAACCCTTTTGTAATATTAGGCCTAAATGATCTTTTGGTGCGTTAAGGAAAGGGAGCATCGTCGTCGATTTCGTACTTCGCTACGCTACACGAATGAGAGCTGGCGAGAAGGAATCGGTGCGTGCGGCACTTGAAACTGCCAGCGGCCTAAAGGGTCTGGGCGCCCAATTCAAGAACATCAGTTTCTGCGGTAAGTTTCTTACGCGACAACAGAAACAGTAACGTATACATGGTTTAGTAAACTACCTTTGTCAGTCATGTTTACTTATTGCATGGTGTATCTTAAACATAAACGCATATCCAGACGTTTTCAGAGCATTGTTATTCGGCTCACATACTCTTCCTCCATTTATCTTAAAGGGCACAGTGGTTTTGATTTGAGTCACGAAATACGTTACCTCGCTTTGGCAAACATGCATAAGAACATTATTTTAGTTAACTAAATTAATCAAATGAACTTAGTCTGATTTAAATTTAGTTGATTAATTAATTCAGCCAATTAACAATTAAACTGATCCGATGACTGCAGTGAGGTGTCGGTTTACGTTAACACATCGTGGTAAACCTGCCTACACATCGTGGTAAACCTGCCTACACATCGTGGTAAACCACAATAATATTAATGTTCTTTATTTCTAAAAAAAGTAACAATAACCTTATGATTATGATTAAATCTGACAACTAAAAATGTCAATGTTACATTTACACATCTTCTTTCCATGTACAGAATGTTCTGTTATTTCATCAACAGAGAAGGGAAGGCAGCCAACGACGAAACGAGTTTCACCTCCAGTTACTACCGGCCGGGCAACGATATTTCCAGTAACACAAGTGACAGGGACGGAGAAGACGGACACAATTACAGAGACAACAACTGCCGCACAGACAACAGCTGCTGCACAGGCAACAACTGCTGCACCGACAACAACTGCTGCACCGACAACAGCTGCTGTACAGGCAACAACTGCTGCACCGACAACAACTGCTGCACAGACAACAACTGCTGCACCGACAACAACTGCTGCACAGACAACAACTGCTGCACCGACAACAACTGCTGCACAGACAACAACTGCTGCACAGGCAACAACTGCTGCACAGGCAACAACTGCTGCACCGACAACAACTGCTGCACAGACAACAACTGCTGCACAGGCAACAACTGCTGCACAGGCAACAACTATTGCACAGGCGACAACTGTTGCACAGGCAACAACTCTTGCACAGACAACAACTGCTGCACCGACAACAACTGCTGCACAGACAACAACTGCTGCACCGACAACAACTGCTGCACAGACAACAACTGCTGCGCAGATAACAACTGCTGCACCGACAACAACTGCTGCACAGACAATAACTGCTGCACCGACAACAACTGCTGCACAGAAAACAACTGCTGCACCGACAACAACTGCTGTACAGACAACTGCTGCACAGACAACAACTGCTGCACAGGCAACAACTGTGGCACAGGCGACAACTGCTGCACCGACAACAACTGCTGCACCGACAACAACTGCTGTACAGGCAACAACTGTTGCACAGGCAACAACTGCTGAACAGGCAACAATTGTTGCACAGGCAACAACTGCTGAACAGGCAACAACTGCTGCACCGACAACAACTGCTGCACCAACAACAGCTGTTGCACAGGCGACAACTGCTGCACAGACAACAACTGCTGCACCGACAACAACTGCTGCACAGGCAACAACTGTTGCACGGGCGACAACTGTTGCACAGGCGACAACTGTTGCACAGGCAACAATTGTTGCACAGGCGACAACTGTTGCACAGACAACAACTGCTGCACCGACAACAACTGCTGCACATAAAACAACTGCTGCACAGGCAACAACTGCTGCACAGACAACAACTGCTGCCAGGACAACAACTGCTGCACCGACAACAACTGCTGCACAGACAACAACTGCTGCCAGGACAACAAATGTTGCACAGACAACAACTGCTGCATCGACAACAACTGCTGCACAGACAACAAATATTGCACAGACAACAACTGCTGCATCGACAACAACTGCTGCACAAACAACTGTGGCACAGACAACAACTGCTGCACAAACAACTGTGGCACAGACAACAACTGCTGCACAGAGAACAACTGCTGCCCAAAGAACTGTGGCACAGAGAACAACTGCTGCACAGACAACTGCTGCGCAGAAAACAACTACTGCACAGACAACAACTGCTGCACGGACAACAAATGTTGCACACACAACAACTGCTGCACCGACAACAACTGCTGCACAGACAACAAATGTTGCACAGACAACAACTGCTGCATCGACAACAACTGCTGCACAAACAACTGTGGCACAGACAACAACTGCTGCACAAACAACTGTGGCACAGACAACAACTGCTGCACAGAGAACAACTGCTGCACAAAGATCTGTGGCACAGAGAACAACTGCTGCACAGACAACTGCTGCGCAGAAAACAACTACTGCACAGACAACAACTGCTGCACGGACAACAAATGTTGCACAGACAACAACTGCTGCACAGAGAACAACTGCTGCACAAATAACTGTGGCACAGAGAACAACTGCTGCACAGACAACTACTGCACAGACAACAACTGCTGCCGGAACAGTGACGACAACACCAGCTACCTGTCCTGCATTCCTTCCAGTATGTCTATACGACATTGGATCCGGCCAATCTGTTGTCAATGGTAATTATCATATCATTCTCACTCTATAAAAAAAGTATAATGACCGGAATCACGGGATCATCTGAGATAGACTACGCGCAAACATACTATTGCTTGGTCGGTTTTCAAAATGTGGTATTTGCCAATGCAGTTGCTTCATTAAAAAAAAATTTTGCTTGTGTGAATTCGATGAAGCAACTGATCGTTGTCGACGACATTAAAGGTACAAAGTCTGAATGTGTTATCGTAAAACCATGCTATAAACTGCAATATTCTAACATCTTGTTTTGGTGAATGATTATTTTTTAAATGATTCGACCGTTATCTGTTTATGAACCTTACTGTTCAGCATGCAATGTCAACATGACATGATATTCGAAACATTGAAATTAAGCAGATAATGGTCAACAGGTGGTGATGTTGTTTCGGGAGCCGACGATGTAAAACCATTTGATATAGTATAACGTGTATTTCATTTCAGTGACGTCTTGCGACGCTGGGCAATACTTCAGGTGCTGCGATGAGTTGACATACATGAGGTTTGGGTGCAACCACGGAACACTCACTCGTTATGAACACCAGGCGTGTACGGGTGGAACAATGTGTGTAGAAACCGACTGTACAAGCGACCCGTGTATGCAAAGGAAACCATAATCGCAATTCTAACGCATCGGGAAACGCAGAAAGCATTGCGAGCTATTTAGCCGAAATAAACGCACAATAATATTACTACCACAGTGGTCTATAGTCATTGTTTAATTACTTCACGTTGATCTGGTATCTGATCAAGTATGATACTGCACTTGTAGAATGAAATTAATGTTATGTTTCATTAACTTTAATCTAAAATGCAACGAGTTTGTATATATATATATATATATATATATATATATATATATATATATATATATATATATATATATATATATATATATATATATATATATATATATATATATATATACTGCTTCAATATTTATTGCACGTGTACACTCTTTACTTTTATGTGACATAGTCACTTGTCGGTTGGATTAGTTCAGTTACCCATCACATGATGGCCGCACCCAGGGCAATGTAATGCAATTTAGAGAATATAGTTAATGAACTATTATTGCTATGATTATTTGTCCTGCAGTTAGTTGTATTTACTGTATATGTAGTTTGTCTTATAACTAATAATTCAGTTGCTTAAACAAACATACATTTTACCCTAGAAACGTGTGGTCAGTGGGAGGGGCCCTGCCTTTTGATTATATTTAGTGGTGCTACTGTTATAGTTAATATGTTATACAATATGATATGCATGGTGCAAGGATAAATTGTGCGTGTATATTAGGTAACTGTCCCTACAGTTAAGCCAGGATCAGGCTTGCTCTAGGAGGTGGCTGGGAGAGGGCTGATCTTGATTATTCCCTAGAGACATGTACGTTAAGCAATGTCCAAGACTTGCTTGTAACAACCGTGGAATGACAGCTAGGCTAGTCAGATCATATACATGTTGTGGAAGTGACCAAGATGAATAAATTGAGATGGTATGGTCATGTGACGAGAAGATAAAATGATGCATGAACATGACAAGAAAGAATCTGACAGGAAGACCCGGGTTACGATGGATCAACAACATCATAACATGAACAGCCACCTGGAGGAACAGAACACCAGTCTCGTCGAAGCGGTAAGAACAGAACACCAGTCGCGTCGAAGCGGTATGAACAGAACACCAGTCTCGTCGAAGCGGTAAGAACAGTACACCAGTCTCGTCGAAGCGGTATGAACAGAACAGTACAAGAACCGTATGGAGAAAGTTGACTTCTTGCCACAGTGTTCTAGTTTTAGCGTCACTTGATTTCACAACTGAAACATAGTGAGCAGTGAGCAGTGAGCAGGTAAGCAACATGGTGACAATCCCACCTGGGTAAGCAAAGCCGAGTCTTACTGCTTCGTCGTAATGTGAACTGAGAGGAATCACAAGTGACATTCAGCAGCTGTAATATGGAGGGAGAAGACAGGAACATTGTTGGCAAGGTGAATGACACCTGTTATTGGTGTGAGTAGGCTACACGACCAATCAAGAATATTAGTAGCATAAACACGCTCTCAGTCCACTTCGATACAGAACCGGAACCAATCGACGAACGGCTTACATCCGGTCGCCCGGGTGGCATGTTAATAAAATGAATCTACTTCCGGGAATGCACCTATAAAAATGTCTGACTTTATGCGATATAAATACCTTAGGTGTATTCAATGGCGGTGACAAATTTAGTCCAGAGCCCAAATTTATATGGGTGGGCCAATTCTGGCATCAAATCATCCGGCTGAAATTAGACCACACATGCCATAATTGGTCCGGTTTATCGCGTTTAACAGACCTTTATACGGTTATGCGCCACACAGTCTGCTTTCAAAGATAAACATCTTCCGCCGTTTAAGACAGCAAAGTATATTAGCGCTATACAATAACGACAATAAAACACAGCCAATAACGTATCTGGGATCTCGCTTGGGAGGGCGGGGGGGGGGAGCAAAGTGGGCCAAGCTTAGTCACCCATTCCTATGCTACCATGCAGTGGCGCAACAGATTACATAGAAAAATAAAAGTTTAAGCCAAAGGGGGCTGTTACGTGATTATGTCCAAGACATGCTGCCATCTAGCGAATGGCGGGGAAACTAAAAATATAGTTTCCATGTTGAGATGACGCGTCAGAGCACATGTATGACTGCGGGAGACACCTTGTCGTAGATTAAAACTGTTAGAGCCTATTCATGTATTCGAGCCGTTATTCTTAATAGTCGTGATCACGGATAACGAAATATGGTGGCAGCGGTGGACGTGTGACAATTAGGCGCGTGAGAGACATTTATTTGTCACATTAATTGGTTACCCACTAATAATCGCTCACAAACTGGCGTTGTCGCCGAAATCTATTCGATCGTATGGCAACGGCATCCAACGAAATGGCGATGGCTGCCGACAACGCACAACCTGCCGTCGAAGCGCGAAATGGTGGTGCACCGGCCAGGCCCCCTCAGCCACTCGTGTTCGGGCCAAACAAGGCAGAATCGTGGAAAATGTTCCGTCGGCGCTGGTCACATTTTTGCGTACTATCGGATATGGCTGCCAAGCCACGAAGCTATCAAGTCGCGATGTTGGAAAATTCACTAGGAGACGAAGCCATGCGTCTTTATGACGGATTTCAGTTCGCAACACCACGGGAACACCGCACCACGACGGAAATTTTAACAGCTTTTGACGAATTCGCTGTAGGGGAGGCAAACGAAACGTTTGAACGGTATAAGTTCAACAACCGGAAGCAAGAGGATGGAGAAAGTGTTGACGATTTCCATGCCGCTCTACGCGTGTTGGCAAAGACTTGCAATTTCTGTCATACATGCGCAAGCTCGATGATAAGAGATAGAATCATCTTAGGCATAAGACAGTCGGAGACGCGACAAGAGTTGCTCAAGATCCGCAGGCTTTCCCTGGACGTGTGTGTAGATGTCTGCAGAGCAGCAGAGTCGGCCATATCACACAGGACAGTGTTGGATGATGTATGTGAACCTGCACATGTCGTCAATAAAGGTCGTCTACTCAAGCGTGAGTGCCGATACTGCGGTTGGCGTCACGCGCCCAAGAAAGAAATGTGCCCTGCATATGGAAATACCTGCAATAATTGTGGGGCCAAGGATCATTTTGAACGGAAGTGCATGAAAGGGCGCGGCACAAATCAGCAGTCTAGAAACCAGCACCAACGACGTGTGTACAACATACGTGATAACAATGGGCGTGATGAAGACGACGACAATGGTAACGCCTGGGTGTACTCACTAACACCACGAAAACGGGACGCATATGCGAAGTGTCGAATGCTCGTAAACGGGAAGCAGCTCGTATTCCAAATCGACACAGGTGCCACAGTCAATATGCTGCCAGCCAGATACGCCAGAGATGTTGTCCCATACAATGGCGTTCTCACAATGTGGAACAAGACGATGATAAAACCGATGGGGAAGTGTCGAATGCTGCTGAGCAATCCCAAAACAGAGACATCACATGATGTTGAGTTCATCGTCTTCAAGGACAATGATGACTGTCAGCCGATTCTAGGTTTACAGACCAGCGAGCAAATGCATCTGGTGAAAATACAGGACAACAACTTCCATCGCGTGGCAGCAATCCAAGATGATAGTTGTTACAATTCACTGTTTGATGACAAACTGGGAGAGTTTCCAGGTGTGCAACACCTCACAGTCGACCCAGAAGTATGCCCCAAGATCATGGCAAGCCGACGGATACCCATAGCCATTCGACCGCAACTTAAGGACGAACTCGAGCGACTGACAGCCATGGGTGTCATTTCTCCTGTGGACGAACCGACACCATGGGTCAGTCAGGTGGTAGTTGTAAAGAAGACATCAGGCGCATTACGGGTGTGCATAGACCCTCACGAATTCAACAAGGCGTTGCAGCGTGAGCATTACACGCTGCCAATTCTCGAAGATGTGCTCCATGAGCTACAAGGAGCAACTGTTTTCTCAAAGGCAGACCTCTCGTCCGGTTACTGGCACGTCAAGTTAGATGACGAATCCAGCCTGTTGACGACGTTCCAGACGTGTTTTGGAAGGTACCGGTGGTGTTGCCTGCCTTTTGGCACAGCGTTGTCAAGTGAAGTGTTCCAAAAACACCTTCTAGAGGCTTTGCGTGGCCTATCAGGCATCATCTGCATAGCGGACGACATAGTGATCTATGGCAAGACATCCGAAGAACACGATGAGAACCTGCGAAAGTTCTTCGAGCGGTGTCTGGAGACAGGCATCAAACTCAACAAGGACAAGCTAGACATCGGACTGCAGGTCACATTCATGGGTCACCGAATCACGAAGGACGGGCTACGCGTGGACCCAGCTAAGGTATCTGCAATCAGCGAGATGCAGCCACCGACCAACATCAGCGAATTGCGCCGATTCATGGGCATGGCGAACTACGTGGCGCGGTTCCTGCCTCACCTGACGGACACCATGCAATCGCTACACAACCTGCTCAAGAATGACGTGCCCTACGTGTGGTCCAAGACTCAACAAACGTCCTTCGATGCAGTCAAGGTGATGTTATCAGAGGCCCTTGTTCTTGCTTTCTACAACTCGGACAAGGAGCTAGTGCTGGAGAACGATGCGAGTGAGTACGGACTGGGATCGGTTCTGCTACAAGATGGCAAGCCAGTAGCATACGTTAGCAGGTCTCTGTCTTCTGCTGAACGCCATTACGCTCAGATTGAAAAAGAAATGCTGAGCGTGTTGTTTGGTTTGAACAAGTTTCACCACTACACGTATGGTCGAGATGTCACTGTGGTTACTGACCATAAACCGCTAGTTGCGATCCGGGCGAAGCCACTAGGGAAAGCTCCCAAGCGGCTACAACACATGCTGCTGAAATCACAAGAGTACTCATACCAGCTGACGTACAAACATGGAAAAACCATACCGGTCGCCGACGCTTTGTCCCGAGCACCCACAGGCGACCCGGTCACGGATGAGGTAGCCATCAACAACGTCACGCTCACAGCGTTCATTCCGGATCCCCTAGACCGGATCCGTGGTGCTACATTACTGGACCCTGTCCTGCAAGAACTGGGTACAGTCATCATGGCCAAATGACAGAAGACGCGTGTCAGATCGTCTGCTACCCTACTTCAGCTACCGTGACGAGCTGACGATCCAGGATGGTGTCATATTTCGCGGAGAACGCATCGTAGTACCGACTTCACTGCGACACAGCATGAAAGAGAAAGTACATGCCGGCTATATGGGCATCAACTCATCTTTGAGGAGAGCACGTGACCTGATTTACTGGCCTCAGATGTCTACAGACATCTGTCACTACGTAGAAACATGTGGTGTGTGTGTGTGTGTGTGCAACCTACGCTGACAAGCAACCTGCAGAGTCAATGGTCATGACTGAGACCCCAGACCTACCATGGCAGAAAGTAGGGTCGGATTTGTTCTCGTGGTCTGGAAGGGACTATATGGTAACAACAGATTACCACAGCGGTTTCTTCGAGTTAGATTACCTACCAGACACAACTTCCGAAACAGTGGTAGGAAAGCTGAAGAACAATTTCAGTCGACACGGCATACCGCACACACTTGTCAGTGACAATGGACCACAGTATTCTTCGGCTGTGTTCAGAAAATTCACACAGAACTGGCAGTTTGTGCACGAGACTAGCAGTCCAGGCAACAGCCAAGCCAATGGCGCAGCCGAAGCGGCGGTAAAAATCGCTAAGCGGCTGCTGAGAAAGTGCAAGGCAGCTGGGGAAGACCCATACCTCGGTCTTCTGAACATTCGTAACACCCCGTTTGAAGGAATGACAACAAGCCTTGCACAGCGTCTGTTTGGCAGACGTACCAAAACGTTGCTGCCAACAACAAACAACCAGTTGAAACCGGGTGGTCCTGCAGATGTCGGAAAGCAATCCGGCGGTCAGCGAACGAAGTTCCGATCAGTATTGAACTCAGACCACTCCAGGCGTGACTTACGACGTTTGAATGTCGGCGAAACGATCAGAATGCAGCCAATAGAACACGGCAGGAGAGAGTGGGCTGAGGCAACGGTTCATAAAGCTCTGTCCAGTCGATCGTACGATGTCGTAACAGCGGCTGGACGCCATTACCGTCGAAACCGCCGACATCTCAGACCGTCACGTCCATCCGAGCACGACACGACAAGTGATTGCGCTGACAGACCCGTACGAATGCTACCACCTAGTTGCGTACCGAGAGATCGAGCACTCGATCCGGCGACCGTCACTGTTGAGACAAACGCAGCCACATCTCAACAACATGAAACTGCAACAGTCTCACAGAATACACGACCAAGTGAGGTATTTGTGCCAGAAGACACGCGAGCACGTGGTCCCATGACTACACGATCCGGGAGAGTAGTCAGGCCCGTGGACAGATTGAACTTGTAGTTGATCAAGTCTATAGACAAACTAAAATTGGACTTAAATGTAATAGTAGCAGCCTAATCACGTTAACTCTAATAATCGTTTAATTTACTGTACACTTTCACTGGATAGTGTTAGTCTAATAATCTTGTTAGTTTGTGCGTTTCGAGTGCTGTTACACAGCTCTATAAGGAGGGAGATGTTACGTGATTATGTACAAGACATGCTGCCATCTAGCGAATGGCGGGGGAACTAAAAATATAGTTTCCATGTCGAGATGACGCGTCAGAGCACATGTATGTCTGCGGGAGACACCTTGTCGTAGATTAAAACTGTTAGAGCCTAGTCATGTATTCGAACCGTTATTCTTAATAGTCGTGATCACGGATAACGAAACAGGGGCCATGGCTCAATGCCCCCCTTAAATACGCAATTGAACGTAGTCTACAATACAAACATGTATGCATTGCATCATTGCGGATGTGACCCGTTTATCTTTATAAATGTATACATTACTTCAACTGTGATAAAAGAAACGTCTTATTTAATAATGTAGTACATAGGGGAAACCTTGGCTAGTTGTATACAAAGGCAAGTAGTTACAGAGTCAGTTTACAAAAAAACATAGCACACATGTGGAGATACCATTGACTGGAACATCGACAGTAGTTGGTTGGAAGTCCACCAGCAGACACACCGTCCAATAATCGGAGGGAGGGAGGCAGGGAGGCAGGGAGGCAGGGAGGGAGGCAGGGAGGGAGAAGCTGGCCACAACTACCACTACATATCTAATCTATAACGCAAAGTGTCAGTCTGTTGTTTCCTCACAACGGCCGCTTCTTTGGGCCGATCGGGACGAAACTTAGCCCGGTCATCCGGTGGGCCCGTCAAACGGATATGAAGTAGTCGGATTTTCGAAATTCCCCGGGGGTGGGGGTAAAAATTTCAATCGGCAGTTGCAACGGTGAATTTAATGGAATTGATGTGTTTTCTAATGCATCGTAAAGATATTAATGACGCTTACATATTTGTCGCTGGATGTTTACAGCAATTGTGAATAATTGTTTAATTATTGCAGTTTGTCTGTACCTCCTGTTATGCATAGTGAAGCGTGTCACAAAAAAACATGGCGTGATTCCAGAAAACTACACCACATCCCGGAAGTCGGTATTTTGGCTGCGAAGCACTCGTCGCTTACACCGCTTCCCAAAAGTATTGACAACGTCTGCGATAGTATATGCTCCGTTGTTTAACAAGATTGAACAATATTGCCATCCAAGGCAAAGGTCCATATGGCAAGTGGACAAGGAAATCATTGGCTTATCGAGAGTCCAACATTTTTAATTTATGTGTAATCCGCCCTCCTAAGATATGTGTTAACCTTGTTTTAAAACATATTCACACTGCTAGCAGGTACACAATCTGTAGATAATGTGTTCCATTCATTGATTGTCTTATGTGAGAACGAGTACTTCCTGATATCCAATCTACACTGATCCTTTACTAATGTTACCTCATGTCCTCTAGTTCTATTATCTTTCTTGAGTAAGAAAAATATATTTCTATCAATATTTTCATACCCATTCAATATCTTTAAAACTTCAATTTGATCTCCTCTTAACCGCCTTGTCTCTTGAGTTGTTAAACCACATTCTTTCGGTCGTTCTTCATAACGAAGGTCTCACAGTTCTAGAATCATTTTAGTTGCTCTCCTCTGTATTCTTTCAAGTGTATCTATATCCTTCTTATGATATGGTCTCCAAGCTTGTATACAGTACTCTAAATGAAACATATATGTTGCTTTATACAGCGGTATACTTAGCCTTTTCTCCTTGTATGTTATATTTCTCCTAATCAACCCAATAATTTGATTACCCTTTGAAGCTGGAATATCACACTGCTCTGAAACTTTCATATCAGCGCTTATTGTAACTCCTAAGTCATGTTCTTTTACTGTATTACCCAGAACAGTATCTCCCATTTTATAGTTTACATCCAAGTTTCCCAAAATTGAAAACAGCTGCAATTTCTCAGATCATTTCACTAATCTGTGTAGATCCTTTTGTAAATGTTGTTTTTCCCCATCATTGTTAACTCTTCTAAACAGTGTTGTTTCATCCGCAAATTCCAGTACATTGCTTGTTATTTATTTATTTTTACTTACTTATTTCTCTTAGATTACTTATTTATCTACCTTAGACTATTAATTTGATCTTATCTTATGTATTTAATTAGTCTATATTTTAGATTTGGTCAACACGTCATAGTAATGTGTTCTTATTTATCTTAGCTTATTTACTTTTTTATCTTAGCTTATTTATTGTTATCTTACCTTATGTATTTAGTGAATTTATATTTTAGATTTAGTCAACACATCATATTATTGTGAAGCGCTTTGATTGGTATTTAGTTAGCTAAAAAGCGCTATATTAAGAAACGGAATTATTATTATTATTGTTATATTATCGTCCAACACTATGAGGCGCTAAAATGGAAGGGAGAAACACCAAGAATGTGTTGTAGCAATGACAAAGTGAAGCTGCAAGAACACACTGATGCAGGGTGCAACCCCTGAATCAAACCATTTCCTTCGCACCCTTCGAAAGTACAACAGCTGCTTCCAAATGACCTCTCTGGTGCCTCTCGGGAAGCACACTTGTCAGGTTTCATGCCCACATTCAAGGCTAAGTTTACTACTGTGCTGGATCCTTGTCGCCACTTCCAAATGAAGAGCCAACGTTTATCCATATCTGTTTCATGGGCCACAGTCAAGAGCAAGCTAATCAGCGCTGCGGCAACATTTCTGATGTCAGACTTCACAGCCTTCAAGACAGCGCTGGAGAACATGACGACAGTGAGAGATCGGATTGCGCTAAGTAATACACCCGGGCATCGCCGGGTAACCCCGCTCATTCATTCATTCATCGCTTGACCGGGCCGATCGTCGGGGTGCGCGCTTGCATGCCTCCATAGAGATCTTTCTCCATCTTGGACGGTTGTGAGCAGCATCGCGTAATTCCTATGGCTCTAGACCCGTCCACTCTCGAATGTTGTCCGTGTACATATTTTGTGGTCTTCCTCCTTTTCTGCCGCCTTTGACCGTGCCTTGTAGTATTTCTTTGGCAAGTGTGTTGTGTCTGGTTGTATGACAAAACCATTGGAGTTTTCGGCGTTTTACTGTGGCCAAAAGCGGTACTTGTGGTCCTGCGGCATTGGTGATGGCTTGCATTACTGATATATTTGTCGGACTCGGCTTTCAGGGTCCAGCTTTCGCATCCGTATGTCAGCACTGACACAACCAAGCTTTCATAGAGTCGTATCTTTGTTGCCGTTTTGATATTGTTGTTGCTCCATATCTTCTTGAGTTTTGCTATCACTGATGTTGCCAGGTTTATCCGTGTGCGTATTTCCTCGGTGGAGTCGCCCTCAGAAGAGATGATCGACCCGAGGTACTTGAATGATTTTACTTTTTCGAGGCGTTCTCCATTCATTAATACAGTACTTCTTGGCGCTATTCTACTGCTGACCATAATATTACTCTTTTCTGCAGTTATTTCCATTCGGTAAGCACGCACTCTCCTTTCCAATGTTATTGTAAGTTCTTGTAGCTCCTCCTCTGTTCCACCGATTAGGACAATGTCACCTGCGAATCGGAGGTTGCTGATCATTCTTCCTTTTATCGATATCGTGCCGTTGAGATTGTGTAGCGCTTCTTGCATGATATGTTCAATGTATAGGTTGAACGGCAATTGCGACAAAAGGCATCCCTGGCGTACTTCGACCGAGGTTCGAAACGATTGTCCAACTTCTCCTTCGTGTAACACTGCACTAGTTGATACAGCGATTCGAGTTGTGTCACTAGTCCTTCGTCAATGTTATATCGTCGCATTACTCACCAGAGTCCTTTGTGCCACACAAGATCATATGCCTTGTTGAAGTCAATGAAAATGTGATATAGGCCTTGATGGTGATCAACGTGTTTCTCGATTAACAGTCTTGTGTTGAAGATTTGTTCGGTTGTGCTTCTTTTCGGCCGGAAGCCTGCTTGTGCTTCTGATAACAGTTCTTCTGCTTTGCCTTTAAGTCGGTTGATTATGATTCTTAGCATTATTTTACTGGGATGTCTGATCAGACATATAGTTCTATAGTTCTTACAACAGCGTAAGTTCCCTTTCTTTGGTATCATTATTATGAGCGATTTTGTCCATTCTTCTGGCCAAGTCTTGGTTTCCCAAATCTTTTGGTATATGATCATGAATGCGTCTATCATTGCTTCCCCTCCATGTTTGATAAGTTCAGCTGGTGCTTTGTCTACGCCGGGGGATTGTTGTGTCTTCAACATTCGGATTGCCTCTTCTACTTTTGCTCGGAGAATGGGCGTATCAGCATTTTAATTTTGAGGCGGTGTTCCGAGGATGTTGTCATCTGTGTTCAGTTCGTAGTTGTAGAGTTCTTTGCAGCACTCGGTCCATCTCCCAAGTACTGCCTTTTTCGGTAAGGAGGGTGTCGTTTATGTCTTCGATGTTTGACGATCGGCTTCACCTTTTTTGGTGAGGGCTTTCAAGAAGGAATAAGCCTGTCTTATGTTGTTTCCCTTCATCTCAGTCTCTATTTTAATGCACCGTTCGTTTATCCAGAGGTTCTTTGCTTTTCTATTTTTTTTCTGATGTCTTTATTTAGTTATCAATACTGTTTGTGAGCTTCTTCGCGGGTGTTTCTTGTCTTTTCAGCTTTCGTCTCTGGTCGCAAAATTTGACACTTGATCTTTGGTTTGCCTAGGACTTCCTTAGCGGTGTAGTGCATTGCTGTGCCGACTGAGTTGACAAGGTTGTTGATATTCGGCTCCAAGAAGTTAAGCACTGCAAATCGTCCTCCAATTGTTGCTTTAAAATGTTTTGCAATGTTTGGATCTTGCAGTTTCTCTATGTCAAATTTTATCCGAGGGTTCTTGTTTTTTTTCCGATTCTTCTGCAGCCTCAGATTTATTGTCATCATTACAAGATCGTGATCACTTCCTACATCAGCGCCGGGGAAAGGTCTTGTTTTCGACTTAATGATGCTTGTCTTTACTGCATACACATTCTAGGAGTCGTAGCCCCTTGTCGTTTGTGTCTCCTAATTTGCCGACTGTTCCTGCCCAGTCTTCATATGCATCTTCATCTATCTTTGCATTCCAGTCGCTGATGATTATGGTTATATCCTTCTTCCGGGTTCTCGCGATTGTCTCTTCGAGTGTCTCATAGAACATTTCAGTTTCTTTGTCGCTGTGCAATGTTGTTGGGGCATAAACTTGCATAACAGTGATGTTAATCGGTTTCGCTGCGATTCTTATTGATATTATTCTGCTGTTTACTTGCGTACAGCCGTTAACGCAATCTGTGATTTCCTTTCTTACTATAAAGGCTACGATACCGGGCTGTGGCGAATCGCGAACATCAGCCGATTTTTCATGTCAACAGAAAGACAATGCAGCGTTATAAGAAGTCTGCCTAAGACTAGCTTCATCTCGTCGAGTAACCAACCGGTAGAGGTAGGCTCTGTTCCCGTGAATATTTCCTGTGTGTGTGTGTGTGTGCGTGCGTGCGTGCGTGCGTGTGTGTGTGTGTAGGTGTGTGTATGTTGGGGGTGGTGGATGTGTTTGTGTGCGTGCGTGCGTACCAACCTGCCTGCCTGTATGCGTGCGTGCGTTCGTGCGTGTGTGTATGTGTTTTTGTGTGTATGTATATTCAAAGTTTATTCCCGGGATCATGATAAGTATGTGCGTGCATGTACATTCATTAAATAACCATGGGTGTGGGTAAGATATTAACCACATGTGGTTATGCGCCACGTACACTGGACACTGACGGTCTAGGTGGTCTAGGACACTGACGGTCTAGGTGGTCTAGGACACTGACGGTCTAGGTGGTCTAGGACACTGACGGTCTAGGTGGTCTAGGACACTGACGGTCTAGGTGGTCTAGGACACTGACGGTCTAGGTGGTCTAGGACATTGACGGTCTAGGTGGTCTAGGACACTGACGGTCTAGGTGGTCTAGGACACTGACGGTCTAGGTGGTCTAGGACACTGACGGTCTAGGTGGTCTAGGACACTGACGGTCTAGGTGGTTCGTCCGTATTGTTTGAAGTTTTGAATTCACACTCTCCCTTTGTTACACCTTTAAGCATTATCCTGACCAAATGTCGATATAAAAAGGACATTTAGAAGTCGTTGAAACGTTGACCTTCACGCCCATGACTGTCCATTATACTTGTTTCCACGACACCACACACTTTTTTCTTAAATCGTCATGTGTCATAATTTGCAAGACTAATGTCGCATGA